>CAODLS014683881.1:0-13805 GCA_948243855.1 Flueggea neowawraea | reverse complement strand
ATATTATTGTATAAATTAGTTTTTAAATTGTAGTGTATTTTTATATATTGAAATATTTTTGAAACTTGATTGCAACTAAACTAGATGAATTAAGATAAAAATTGGAATCCAAAATTATAAACACATTCATAGATTTTGATTGAAAGTTAATTGAAACTTGATAAAAACTACTTTTGGGAATTTAAAACTTAGCGAAAATCACAATATGAAATTCTAAATTAGTAGCAAACTTTGATCGAAACTTGACTGAAATTTCAACGAAACATGATACAAAACTAATGGACAAAACTATAAGTACGGTGACGAAACTTTACTGAAACATAGTTGAAATTCTATAAACTAATATTAACGATGTTTAAAAAAAATAGGATTACAAGTTGCATGCAATTGCGAAATTAGATAATTAGTTACCAAAACCGTGGAAAAATATTGAAAATATATTGAATCCGAAATTGAGAGTTACATTTTAGATAATTAATTACCAAAAAAAAAGGAGAAAATATAGGAAATATGTTAATCTGAAATTGGCAGTTATTTATCCAAATGGGCATAATTAGAATATCAAAACCTACAATTACATTAGTAATACTTTGGTGGGTATTATGAGATTAAGTTTTGAAAAGTGGCTATTTTTTGCAATATACTCCAAAAAAAAAAAGTTTTAATTAAGCAGATTCAAACCAACGTTGGCATGGAAAAGTTGTCTTAAACGACTTAACACTGAAACTCAGACCGTTGTCTACGTTGGATCAAATCGGCGGCATTAGCCTTCTCAACAAATGATCCCGAGCTTGCTATTAGTTCCTACAATGATGTCAAAACTGGTATAAACTCATCACCACTTCATTCTAAACCATGAATTCAAACTTTTACAAGGATGCATCATCCCTAAATCACATGCATTACAGCGCATCTTTAACCAATGTTACATTCACATTTTCAGAACTCGTAGTGCATCACTTTCATATATTACAGATGTGAGTCCTAAAATGAAGCACATGTTTTGGACAAAGATTACAGAAAATTTAGCCTTAATATTTCCACAACTCAACGTTGTACAGTCAAATAATAAACCAATATTGCATAAATAAGTAATCTCCTCTTCTTTAGGATTTAATGAAAGTGTATGTTCACAAGCATTTGGTTTTCTTACCATACCAATGGTAGCACCGACGCATTTCAGAACGTCTCTTCGCCGGACTGAGCCCTCACTAGCAACATCAGCTTCAATTTTAGCGCAACGAATGACAGCCTGATCAGTTTATGCAGAACATAAATCAGATTCTTCACCAGACGAGATAATGCAGAAGAAATAAAAGAAGAGAGTGAAGAACTTACAGAATGAGAACCATATCTAGGAGTGGAGGTAGTGGTGGAGCTTAGAGGTGGGACATGAAGCAAGGAAGAAGGGAGAGTAGAGAGGAAAGAAACACTCATGACTGATGCTACCACCCTGTAACTGCTACGCTTCAAAGACTTCAACAACAAACAGAAGACTCTTCCCGTCAGTTCGCCTTGGAAGGACGAGGAAGAGAGGGAGGGAGTTGGGGCCTACTTAGCAATACGTGGAGTGTGCATCTGTGTTCAAGAAGAGATTGTGTATGTATTTGTTATCCGATCCTAATTCTCTTTTGCCTTTGGGATCCGGAACTATCACCCTAAGTGGGTCATTCACCCACCGACCCGTTTTTTAAGTTGAGATCATTTAACCAAAGACCCAAAGCTACAATTCTCTTAGCAACCATTAACAAGGAATTCAGGATTTAATACAACAAAGAAATTATTTCAGAACAATGCAACAGCAGCAGCCACAATCAAGAACTACATACAATACACGACTAAACTAGTTTTTTTGGAGAAAAGATCGAGGCAAAACGTCAACGAAGAAACGAACAATAATCCTTTTTTCCTTTTTATTGCGTGGAGTGAGCATGAATCCATTACATACATATTATAGAAGTAAAAGAATTATTCCTAAAGCGAAGCCGTTAACACTATCATCGTATCCCCCCTTCGACCCACTGGAAGAAATTTGGTCACCATCTGGAAGCACTCCAAGTGTTTCCTGTCCAGCTTTCAGACATGCCATCCGCAGCTCTAATTATGTACATTTCCGTATATATTCCCCTGTTTCAATCCCACGTACACACATTCCGCACTTCCTAACTTGCTGATGATGAAACAAGCTTGCAAATCTTCTAGCATGTTCTGTCTGATTGTTTTTATCCCATGAATGCAGGAACTATTTCTGAAGAGCCTTGTTCTTCAGCATCTAGACTCACTTGACTATAACAGAGGAGTTCAGCTTTTGCGTCTGTCTCTGGCATAGGCAATCTGGCAACGGATTTACATAAAAAGCTTCTTCTGAACGGAACCTGTCCGTGCCCTTGGTTCCTGTGATGGGACCTTTTCTTCTCCTTGGGGATCCTTGCCTAGTGCCAACATAAAGGGAAACAACAATTAAATTGTAATCCATCCAGAACTAAGAAAAATTGAGAGAAAATATATGCTGCACAAATCATTGTCTCAATGCACTATCATATAAATGCAAGGTCACAACAATAGTCCAGAAAGAAACCCTCTAATCTCACAACGTCCAGTAGTCCATCACAAAGATGTGACACGGCTTCAAGGCCCCTAGTACTTGCTAACCCAATAGGGAAACTCAATTAATAGCCCTCTCCTCAAGCAACAAGAAAGTCGTCTACAAGCATTCACACAATTGTCTTCGTGGATTCAACACAAAATAAGGTGACGAACTATATGCACCAACATAAACGACTGTATTTTAGTTGTATTCGTCAAAAGAGAAAGGAGATGGTATTGTATGAAAGCCAAAATCCAGACCAAGAATCTCAAAAACTTTAATGCACTTTGGTAATATTTTCATTAATTGTTAAAGAACGAAGGAACATATTACTTGGCCCCCAAATGGTTTCTGAAGCAACCCAAGGGAGCCCAATATTTATTTTCTGAGATATATAGTTGAATGACTTGCAATATAACTAAACAAGAATCGTGCCTTAATTATATTATGGCTCAAAATGCTCACCTTCTTTTGTGAATTTCAATGATCCAATCAGATAAAACTCTCCCTTCTTTCAACTTTCCCCACTATCTTGTCAAACAGATGAACAAGTGCTTTCCTGATGAACAAACAGAGGATTGTAAAAAAAAAATTTTGGGAAATGGAGAAGTAAAGAGAAATAAGAAGTCACATACCGATCAGGAAAGATTGTCTTTCTGTGTCCCAGAAAACGACGATGACCTTCAACTGCCCTTGCCATGTTTCCAGAGTATGATGGAATGAAGACATCACTTTCCAGAGACACAATATAGTCAAGGGCAGCCATTTGAGATGCATGATTAGCAAATGGCTCAATCTCCCCAACGGATGCCAACTTTTCCTGCAAAAGAACCACGGCACATAAAAAAAATATAATAGACTGCAAGCAATGAAATATAAAGAATTAATCTAGAAAAGCTACTTATCAAAACAAATCTAGAAAAAGCTAATGTCACAGCAAACAAGAACCAACTTGACATATCTAAATGTCAAATTCACTTTGTCAGATTAATGCTATCATAAACATTCTTTAGTCACCAGGTTAAACAAAATTCACCAGACTGAAAAACCATTTAGAATGGATTTTGAAAAAGCACACAATCTAGACCAGTTTTACGGTACAGGATCATACCTTGCTCTTTAATATGGGATATCTTGATTGCAGGTCAGCCATGCGAGAGTCTCCACCGGATATCTCTCCTGCAGCAATATATATTGGGGTGGTTGATGGGTATCCCAGAGCAGTAAGAAACATTGCAACCTCCTTTGGAGTTAAAGGGCAATAGCCTTTCATTCTCTGCTCCCTAGGATCAATATCCTTCACTTTCCAACACACAGTTTCTTCCCCGTAAGTCGGATCATATTTAGATTTGCAAGAAAGCATAATAATGAAACTTCTGACATAGAGCTTGCTTGACAAACGAATCATACCTAATCTTTCTTAATTCATCAGTTTCAGCAGGAGACAAACCATTTGTGCATCCACTAAAGGAAAGCATGTCCTTCTCATACCGTAAATGAAGAGCAATAAAAGGGCCATAGGACCTCATTCGATCTACCAGCAACTACAACATATACACAACTAATGATCTCAATGACATTCATTCCAGGTCTACAAAAGAACAAAAGTAAAAATCACTGAATAAACCAACTGTTACTTTTCCCATTGTTTCAATTTCAGGTGCAAAGCGTAGGGCTTCATAACAAGCACGGCATCGCAGTTTTTGAATGTCAGGAGGTAGATTGTTATTTGCTAGATGAGAATCAGATTTAGCAGCTCGAATAACCTGAAGGAAAAGGAAAGCATCATGATGAGAATCAGGATTTGGACCATAGAGAAAACCTCGCAAATATTTACATCTTTTACCTGATACTCTTCCCACATACTTGCTGTCTCATTATGATAGTAATCCATACCAGACCAGCTTCGGAAGTGCTTAACTGCTTTGGCAGCACCAGACATCTCCTTAGGAAGCTTTTTTACGACTTTAACATCATTAGCTAATGCATTGATAAAATGATCTTTGTCTAAAACATCCGAAAAGTTGCTGCAAATGAAATGAACAGAATAAGTCACCATTCCATAGTGATTAGTAACATACCATAAAAAATATGATTGACTTACGATAGATCCTACCTGGTGTCATGCCAAAATGACCTTTTATCTAGTTCTGGAACCACGAGTGGCATTTATTATTCGAGCTACAGCTACCATATCGCATATCTGCAATTCGAAAATGGCACTCTGTGAAACCCAAACAAAATAGTATCATAACAACAAAAGGAGATTAACTTACTCAAGAAAATTATAAGAACCAAAATTGCTGTGAAAACTACAATTTCTCTAGAACTATAAGATCAACATCCAACTTGACAAACAAAAAAAAAATGTTTTAGAAAATTAATGCCAACTCAAATTCTGCAAAATGAATTCAGTACGTACTTGTTAATCTCTTACAAACAGTACACACAGGTGGGGCTACAACAAGCAAATCATTGAAACAATTGGCAAGTCTATATATTTAAAAAACAAGAGTACTAAAAAAAGGGAAGGTCAATACAGACCCCAGCTCGCATTTGGTTGAGAACGCCATTTGTGTGAACTAAAAGATAACCTCTTGACTCAGGAGGTCCTGGACAACAACAAGAAATCGGTAATCTAAGTAAACAGAACTAAGAAAACCCAAGAAAGAAGAAGAAAGGGGGGGGGGGGGGGTCATCAAACTAACCGGAATAGTTACAAGTAGGTTGAACACAGGGCCAATAATCGTGATTGGGAGGAGGCTTCCACAGATGCTTGCCAACGTCGGAATTCCCGGAGGCACCACCCAACTGTCAAGTTTAAAGGAGTGAAAACATGAAAGGTGCATGACTCCCTTTGTATTAAATATACACATTAAACAACCCACCTATCATATGCATATACACACCTATGATACTCTATAATCATTCACTAGATCACAACAAACAAAAACGCGTACGCACTCGCCCACACACAGAAAATGTAAAAAATAAATTAGTATACAAAAATGTACTATAAAATAAGACCTTGAGAGAAGGGCAAGGCGGTTTCGACAAATGCGGCGGAGATGGGCCTCTCTTCCAGCTCTGCTCTTGCTCCTTCTGCAACCTCTGGTGATTGAATTCATGTTGCTGCAAATAATCATTCAATTTTAAAAAAAATCAACAGAAAAAAAATTCCAAACCTCACAATGACAGTTCCATTAAGACAGAATCCGAGAAGCTTCAATAAGAAGAAACCCTAGCAAGAAATTTAAAACAAAAACAAAAGGAAATGTAGAGTATTGAAGGAGTCTGTACTTGAGTGGTAGTAGGAAGAGGGAGCTTGTAAGGATCAGGGAGGAAGTCAGGGAGTAGAGTGGAAAATTCGAAGATGTACGGAGAGCAACGCCACCATTCCTATTGCGCACCCTTCTCCCTCTCTTCTTCCCACCGACCACCGTCATCTCTGTCTCTCTCCTCTCACTTCCAACCCACTGCTTCCATCAGAACGACTCCGTTTAGCACGAATACGTGTTGGTCCTTCTCTCTGTCGGCGGGCACAACAGCATAAACAAAAAAAAGAGCTGTTGGTTTGTTGGCCTCGAAAGCTAGCTTAGCTACGATTTCGATTTCGCAAATGACAGGAATAAATTGAGGACTAGTCTGGAATTTTATTTCAAGGAAAAAAAATAACGGAAAAGGACTGATTGAATATATAGAAATAATGGTGGGTCCGGTTGGTTTCATAGAGCTAAAAATTGTAAAAGTTGCTACCTTAATTCTATTATCCTTATCTAATTACGGTAATTTTTGTTAAATCAAAACCGATTTCTAACTAATTCGGAATCAAGATTTCTATTTTCTAACAGGGACGGACCGACACCCACGAGGTCCCTTCTCTCTATATATAATAATTTTATTATAATAGAAATTTTATATATTTTTTTTAAAAATTCTGAATTTTAAAAAATAAATAATTAAATTTTTAATTTAATTTATCGTCCATTCATTCTTAATAAAATTAGTGTTAACTTTTATAACTTCATTTAGTAGGATGGAAATAATTTGGGTCTGTTACTGTCTCTTACTAATCTAGATTTAAATTGAACGGAAACTTTGAGAGTGACAAACTTTATACAACTTTTTTATGCTAAGAATTCCTAACTGAAACAGATGCAATTCGTGTCACTCTGTTATAATAACAATAATAAGTGGTGAAAAAAATATATTAAACATATTATATTTTGTTATAATATAATAACAAAATATATTAAATTCGTTATGGACATTGTAAGTCCAACTATATGAAGCTCACCTTCTGACTGTCTGGCTAAACTTGACTTGGAATTTGACGGACTTCTTGTTTTCTTTTGACTTAATTCCTAGTTTATGATTTATTTTACTTTTAATATTTGTAATATGTATTTAATATTTTTTTTGAACTGAATATGTTTTTAATATTTGGGGTTATATATAGAGTACAGTGTGAATGAGAAAATCACAAGGCCAAGTCAAAATCTAAATTTGCTGCACAATTAGTGGAAGGGGAGCAGTGTGGATCTCAAGATGAGTTGCATTGAATTTGAATGATGGCCTCCATGCGCCCTCCTTTTACCCATTAAACCACATTACATTACAACATATATCATAAATTTGATTCGAATATGCTTCATTTAAATTACCAATTGTTTTAATCCAAATTTGATCTAGGAATTAATTTATTTTTATTATGTTAACTAGTTTTATATCAAATTCTAAAAACAATCCTATTTTATTTTTGTGTCAGAAAATACTTTTCTGAATATGTGTGAATACAATTATAAATTCTTAATATTGTTCTATAAATTCTAAAATTGGAGAGGTGTAATGATGCAAGTTTTTCACAGTATGGAGTATTACAAGAATCTTGGTTGTCTTATCCATGCAACGACGAGTAGTTTATTTATATGAGAGTAACTAATGAAACATATTAAAAGACGTAAATTTAAAATATGTCGATGCGAAAGATACTTTGTGTAGAATCATAAACGAGGTGAAAACAGGATCAAAATCACGTGAGGTGGGTCTATTGGAATGTCATATTGCCCCTTACTAAAGGTACTAAGCATGTTCATTCCAATGTTAAAGTGAATGGAAAGAGTGTTTCACTAATTTCACGAATATGATACCACTTATCAAACAAAATAAAAAAAAAGTTATGATACTGATATTTAATCAAACTCTGCTAAAGCATTAGAGAATTTACAACAACTCTGCATTTCTATATATGTATTGATTATCACCTCAATTTTTTAATATTAATAACGATTATAATACTAATGAATTATAAGTCTATCGGTGAAAACTCAGTATTTATCTCTTTCTTATCATCCCATTGTTTTACAATATTCCACATAGTTCTTACTAATAAAACACTATATTGTTGAGCACAATGGCAACAACGTTGTTTTAGAATTATAAATATTTTTGAAGATATTTGTTCTCTTACAAGTCTTAGTGTGGGCTTTTAATTGATTGTTAATCTTCACCCTATCTTGCTCTCTTTTCATCGTTTACCCATTTCGTTTGCTCTCTCTCTCTCTCTATCCCCTTTCTCTCTATCTCTCTTTTGTTCTTTCCTTCTTTTGTCCACCTAATCTTTTTCATTGCTCTCCCTCTTTCTCTTTCTGGCGGTCCTGGTTGTTAGGTTCTCTTATCTTGATTGTTTTCTCATGGAGGCCCATGATGAGTTAGTTGCGCATTGTAGGAGGCTGGAGATAGGCGATGATGATGATCAGATAGGGCTGGAGTTTGGAGAGGATGTTGGTGAGTTGACTGAGTCGGAGCTGAAGCTAAACACAGATTTGTATATGGTGGGTCGTTTTTTAACAGAGAAATTACCGAAGCCTCCTTTTGTTATCGATACATTGTCGAATCTATGGAGTATACATTAAATACATTGCTCTGAACCGTTTTGTTTTCCAGTTCTTTCATGAGTTGGATCTAAAGAAGGTTATTGAGGGCGCCCCGTGGACGTTTGACAAACACTTGCTTCTCTGAAAGAAATTGAAGGAGAATGTGGACCCGTTGAAAGTTAGCTTAAACCACTCATTGTTCTGGATCCAGCTCCATGATGTTCCAGTTGGTTTTGTTTCGGAGCGTGTATGCAGAGACATTGGTAATTCTCTGGGTGAGTATATGGGAAGTGATCCAAAGAATTTTGAGGGGGGGTGGAGGAGATATCTTCGTATAAGGGTTATTCTTGATGTGAGGAAACCTTTGATGAAGCGCACGAAGGTGCGGAAAGTTGGGGGTAACTGGCAATGGATAAATTTCAAGTATGAGAAGCTTCCAGTTTTCTGCTATCTGTGCTGTTTGTTAGGGCATAATGACAAGTTCTGTCATCTTTTGTATGATAACCCGAAAACAACAAGAAGATTTGATTCAACCATTAGAGCAGAATCAGGAGGGTCTTCAACTTTACTTCAAAACTGGTTCTTGAGGAATGCACGGGGTGAGCTGGTTTGGGAGCTTCGGGAGATGGGTAGGGTTGGTGGGAGACAGGGGAGTGACATGGGAAAGTGTGAATTACGTAGAGGAAAGGGTGCTGAGAGATGTCTGGATGAAAGCCTAGAAAAGGGTGTGGCGCCGTCAACATTTAATGCTCATAAGGCGGGAATCTTAGAGGGAACTCAGGGGACTGTGGGGCGGCAAATGGAAGTTGATGAAGGGGAGTAGATACAAGCCAAATAAGATTGGGCTTCAAAGATGGGCTTGGGGTTAGTGATATGAAGAGGAGAAGGGTTGAGGGTGACGTGATGGACCTAGTTGTACCTGAAGATGGGCTGAAAGGTTTGGTTGGGAAGGAAAAGGAGATACTTGAAGGAAAAATGTCAGAGCGGGCCCAGATAAAAAGGGCCCAAGGCGGGTTCTGGTGTTGGTGGCCAGACCCGCGGATCGCAATGAGTTGCTTATTTTGAAACTTCCGTGGGCTGGGCAATCCACGGACAGTTCAAGTTCTGATGGACTTGGTCCAGTCTAAGAAGCCCATTTGTATATTTCTTTTCTGAGACTAAGGCTAAAGGGGTTCGTAATGAGTGGCTGAGACAGAGGTTAGGTCTTGAAGGGGCATTTTGGGTGGAGCCTGTGGGCTTGGGAGGAGGGTTTGCTGTTATGTGGGTCTCAGGATAGAGGTCTCAGGATAGAGGTCTCAGTCCTCGGTTCCTCCTTAAATCACATTGATGTGGCTGCAAAGGAAAATAACAAAAGTTGGCGACTAACATGATATTATGGACATCCAGAAAGGGCTAGGAGAAGGGAATCCTGGGATCTTCTAAGGCAGTTGGCGAGAAACTTTGGTCTACCCTGGGTGTGTGGTGGGGACTTTAATGATTTATTGTTTCAGTCTGAGAAGAAGGGGGTGTTAGGCATCCAAATTAGTGTTTAGAAGGTTTTAGATCGGCTTTGACTGATTGTTCGCTTGAATATATTGGTATATTCACTTGGGAGAAAGGAAGAGGGACGGATGCTTGGGTGGAGGAGAGATTGGACAGGGTTTTGGCAACTAGAGAGTGGAGGGATTTATTCCGAAATGCTAAAGTGCTAAATTTGGATGGGTTGAGTTCTGATCACTCTATTCTTCTTCTTGATACTGTTCCACGGTTTGGAGTTGGTAGAGTGAGGTCCTTCAGGTTTGAAAATGCCTGGGCTAGAGAAGAGGGTAACTTGGAGATTGCCCGTGGAGCATGTGATGATCTTGCTGGCGAAGATGTGTTATCTAGAGCTCGTGGCTGCGCTGAAGCTATTGGTAAATGGGGGAGCAGGTTTACTACAGATTTTCATTCAAGAATTAACCATCTAAAAAGGGAGTTAGGTGTGTTGCGTAGCTCAAAAAGTACTGAAGCAGTGGAAAATTATAAGAGAGCAAGAAAGGAGTTCTTTGGGTTTATGAAACAGAAGGAGGTGTATTGGCAACAGCGGGCAAAGATGCACTGGTTGAAGGAAGGGGACAGAAATTCAAAGTATTTCCATGCTAGAGCTTCGGCTAGGAGACGACATAATCGCATAGAATCTCTCCTTGATGAAGAGGGTGTTAAAAGGGATTGGAGCTCGGGTCTTGGAGAAGTGATTACCAATTATTTCAGAAAACTATTCTCATCTGTTGATTGTTCTGTTGAATCGGTTTTGGAGTGTTTAGATCAAAATTTGACGGATGAGCAGCGGGCGTATTTGGAGATGCCTTTCACTAAGGAGGATGTCCGACAGACTATCTTTAGCATGTGCCCTGATAAGGCACCGGGTCCTGATGGGCTTAACCCTTGTTTTTATCAAAAATATTGGAGCATTATTGGAGGTGAGATTGCGGATTACTGTCTGAAGGTTATCGAGGTGGGTGTTATTCAGCCAAGTTTGGGGGAGACAACTATTGTTCTGATCCCTAAGGTAAATAACACGTCTATAACGTCAGACTTTAGACCTATTTCACTATGCCAGATAATCTATAAGATTATTTCGAAGATGCTTGTTGCTAGACTTAAGCCTGTGCTGGGTTCGTTGGTGTCTGAATCCTAGAGTGCTTTCGTGCCTGGTAGATTGATTACTGATAATGTTCTTATTGCCTTTGAGATTCAACACTTTTTAAACAGGAAAACTGAAGGGAGAATGAGTTTTGCTACTCTTAAAATTGATATGAGCAAGGCGTATGACAGAGTAGAATAGGCTTTCTTCCGAGGGGTTTTGGAGAGGGTTGGTTTTACTGATACGTGGGTGAATTTATTGATGAGTTGTGTAATGTCAGCTAAATTCTGGATCAACTCGGAGGTTATGCTTGGCTCGATTATTCCTGCAAGGGGCCTTCGGCAAGGGGATCCGTTATCGCCGTATTTGTTCATTCTCTGTGCTGAGGGCCTTTCGGCATTGATCAGGAAAAAGGAGGAAGAAGGGTTGTTACATGGTTGTCGGGTTGCGAGGTATGCCCGTCTATTTCTCATCTTTTCTTTGCAGATGACAGTTGTTTATTTTTCCAGGCTTGCAAGGAGGAAGCGGAGGTGATTAAGGAGGTTCTATGTCTTTATGAGAGGGCCTCAGGTCAGATTATTAATTTTCATAAGTTTTCCATTAAGTTTAGCAAAAAATGTTCTCTGATGTTGCAAAGGGAATTGTCGGGTTTTCTTGGTGTTAGAATTGCTGATGCTTTTGACCGTTATTTGGGATTACCCCCAAAGGTTGGGAGGAATAGGAGAGATGTTTTCTCGTTTGTCAAGGAGAGAGTCTGGAAGGTAGTTCATGGTTGGAACTCTAGAAGTCTGTCAAGAGCTGGAAAGGAGATTTTAATCAAGAGTGTGTCCATGGCTCTCCCAGTATATGTGCTGGGCATTTTTCTTCTTCCTAAAGGGCTGTGTGAAGAGATGGAGCGGATCTTGAATTGCTTTTGGTGGGATGCGGGTGGAAGATGCGGTGTTAGGTGGTTATGTTGGGATAGATTGTGTCTACCAAAGTGCCAAGGAGGGTATGGTTTTCGAAAGTTTAGAGAGTTAAACTTGGCCTTTCTTGGGAAGTCGACATAGAAGCTGGTTCAAGCGCCGGAGGCCCTTGTTTCTCGGGTTTTAAAGGCTAAATATTACTCGAGGTCAGTTTTTTTCAATGCTAGTTTGGGGCATAACCCAAGCTACACATTGCGAAGCATTCTTGAGGTCCAATCTCTTATTAAGAGTGGTTGTAGATGGAGGGTTGCTAATGGGAAATCAATCATTGTAGGCCGTAATGCTTGGTTGGGGGATCTGGAGAATCCTTTTCTTACCTCTGAACTATCTCCCTCGGATTATAACAGGTATGTTTCTGATTTTATAAGTGAGGGGGCTTGGGAGGTTGCTAAAATTAGGGAACTGTTCAGTGCAAGGGATAGTTGTTTGATTTTACAAATTCCTCTTAGTATGACTTCGCAGGAGGATAGAGTGATCTGGGCTTTGGATCGAAGGGGTGTCTTCACAGTGAAATCTGCATACAAATTTCTGATTGAGGGTCATTTTGTGGCTGACACTGGGATGGAACAAATGTGGAGGAAATTTTGGAAGTTGAATTTGCCTGGCAATATTAAGAACTTCATATGGCGGGCTATTCATGATGTTATTCCATCAAAGGTTAGACTCATTCAGAAGTCAGTAAATTTGGGTGCTATTTGTAGTGTTTGTGGCTTGCTAGAGGAGAAGCTTACTCATTGCCTTAGGTACTGTCCTTTTGCTAAAATAATTTGGCTCCTCTCAGGCATTAATTTCCCAGTTTCGTTTGAAGTCTTGTTTGCTGATTGGTTTCAACAACTCTCTGGTTGTTTGCATTGTGATGACCTTGAGTGGTTCTGTTGGTTGTCTTGGGCTATTTGGAAGCGCAGTAAAGAAGTGGTATGGCGGAATGCTTTCAAGAACCCAAATCTGGTTGTGAAGATAAGTCGGCTGAAGAGGGAAGAATGGATGGTTGCTAGGCATAAAACGAAGCCTCCTAATGGCTTTGTTCCTGGAAATTGTGACCTGAGAGATGTGGAGTGGTGTCCCCCAAGACCTCACTGGCTTAAAGTTAATACTGATGTGTCCTGTAAGCAGGACTTGCACACCACGAGTATGGGTGCGGTTTTCAGGTACTGTAATGGGAATGTGGTTGCAATATTTACTAAGTGTCTACCATATTTTCTTGAACCAGGAGTTGCAGAGGCCCTATGTATTCGCGAAGTACTAAGCTGGATTAAGGAATTGGGTGTTGGAAACATTATTATCTCTTCAGACTCGAGGCTTGCTGTGGAGGCAATTGGTTCTTCCGAGATTGATCATTCTTATTTCGGAGTGGTTGTTGCAGATTGTAGGGAGTTGCTCTCAACTTTGGGGGATGTCAGTTTTGAGTTCTCCCCTCGCCATTCCAATAGTCTTGCTCACAATATTGCCAGATTAGCTGTGAATTTTCCTAATTATTTTGTATGGAGAGGTCCTTTTGATTATCTCCTCTCCTCTGCTATGCACTGTGTATTGCAAACTACTAGTTAATGAAATTGATCATTCCATATTAAAAAAAAATATTTTTGAAGATATTTAAATAATTCAAAAATCATTTATATTATGGTTGATTGACCGATCCCTTCCCGAGCTCGTGACACCCAATTTCTTTTTGTTTACTCACCTTTCAGCACTATTGAATTGTGAAGTGCCATTTGCATACATCTCGTCACCAGGCCCACCACCGCTACCGGAAGTCTTGATCAGGTCGTGTTATT
>CAODLS014680892.1:0-11487 GCA_948243855.1 Flueggea neowawraea | reverse complement strand
CAAACACAATCACCACACAAATCAATCGACATGAGGCAAATCATCAGGACCAGACCAGTTGCACATAACTACATGTCCCTTACTTCAAACATGTTACGGTTTTTAACGACGATATCGAACATGTGCATGGACTTGAACTTGGTAAAATCTTTAGGGAGAGAGATGAGGTGGACGGTGGATCTTTTGTGGAACTGAAGAAGGTCAGGATCGTCATAATACCTCTCCCACCCAAGTGCAGTTAAGTTCCTTTCAAGGACACTGTACGAGGTTACGACTTCATTAGTAGGAGTGTGAACTAACACCTTCCTCTTAGTGTTGGAGCCCTGTCTGCTTCCATCGAGAGAGTCCGCGCCGGGGTTCTCGACGAGGCGAACGACGCCGTTTTTGAACACCCAAACACCAGACATCGTTGAAACCACCTAATACAGAAAGAAAATGATATACATTAATGTGTTGTGAGCAAAGGTGGTGAGTGATGGTGGAGATATAGCAACTAGTAAGGTGTTTATATAGGTGAGGTTTGTGGGGGATGGAGGGGAAGTTTGGCTACAGGAATAGCTAAGGTGGGGGACCAGGATTGGAGGCTGAAATGGGTCCTAAAAAAAGAAAAATTCTTGGTTATATTTGGTATATGGCTTTTGTCATACACCAAGTCAATAACAAGAGAAAATTTTTATCTGGATCCACTCTGGCTATACTTTTTTGGATTGATTGGAACTCATGTAATGTAACCTTCATTACAATGTGGGCATGCATAAAATCGGATTGAGGAGAATCCTGTGTGTGTTTTTTTCCAACTCTTTCCCCACCATTTGGAATCTTTGTTTTTTTTTTGGTTTACAATAACATCGACTATTGGAATTGAGACTCATATTCTAGAGCGGACTAAAAATTAAGAAAAAGACTTGTGACATGTTTATGTGGATATAAAGTATTGTAGGCGGCTTATACTCTCGTATTACTTACATTTGTCTAACTAATATACGTGAATTAAAATGTCACAATAAATATATATATATACCTTAGTACAACTATATATATATATATATTCGATTTTTAATGAGAAACAACGTATAAAAAAATAAATCGAAAAGAAGACATTGATGGTATTTCCGACCGAGGATTAATAAATGAATCTACATATGCTGCAATTTAGATTGGAATATTGATTCGTTGAAAGAAAAACTGATTTAATTTTACTATGCATAATGATCTTATATAGTGTTGATGTGATTTTTATCACTTTGTTATGATTGGAAGGAAGGGAATATGTTGAACACAAATTAATTTGTTTCTAGAACAACTATTACATGGTTGATACTTTTCGTACCTTGTCTTACCTATTGATGTTCCCATATACATGCACTAGGGACAATTAGCTGGTCAGTTTTCTTAAACAAAACGAATAATCGTAAGATTACGTATTTGGTGAAAAATTCAAGATGATTAGATACATTGCAAAGTATATATGTTCTGCTAATCTTTGAATCGTGAATGATACATTTCGGACCCCAATGAGACTTGCAAATCAAAAAGGATTATATATGTAAAGGTAATTCGGGAGGAGCCATTACTGATCATCCTGGCTAAATTACTATAAATATGGATTGCGTGTTTACATGGGGTTGGAATAGTTACCTTTTTAGATGCTAAGAAATAGGAGAGAGATATTTATAAATTAAAAGTATTTTATTTAGATGAATGCCACGCTCTTCATGAGATTGAAGCAGAGTGTTTATCTAGTGAATATGGGCATAACCAAGATATATATTCACTATTTATATATATCGTATTCTTATAAAATTCGGTTGATTATTTTTATATATAATCTATTTTTATAATTTACTTCTGTAATCTACCACAAATAAATACACCTTTATTCGAAAATGAAATATAGGTTGGATGGTAATGGAACAAAATTTCTGAGTGGAAAAGGATGGAGAAGGGGAGATGTTGAATAGGGTTGAAAGTTGATGACTTTATTTAACCCAAAGGTGTGAATGGTGTATAGTGGAGGAGGAGATACCAAAAGGCTAGCATGAAGAGGAGGAGGGAGTCATGTGAGGGAGTGGGACCATAAATCACTAACAGGATTCTCAATTCTCTCTTTGGTTTATTGGAATTGGGAGTGCTACTCCTTTACTAATTTTTTCTACCCATGCCTAACTCTGTTGACTATTAAACTCACCTCTACCCAAATTTTAATTTAATACAATTTCAACAGCCTTTCTTCTTAATTATTGCAACAAATAACCTTGTTGTTCTCACTTCTAATTTCTCTCACATTTATGTTTATCTAGTAGAATTTGACGTCTGAATCTAAACTTCGACTTCTTTATAATAAAAAGTAGGTTGCTTGACTAGGGAATTGGCAAAAAATAAAAAGAAAAGTTAGCGCCGTTTTGTAAAGCAATGGGAAATGAAATAGTTAATTAAGTTATTTTGAACGTGCTTAAATCATATGTCAAAGTTAGGCTAGGAATTGTTTGTGTTGCATTTTAAAAGGTCTTATGATATTGTAACCGCTCTTTCACTTAACCTAATTAATTGGTCGAGAGACGTCTAGGAAATGAATCACTTGTGGCCTTTTCTCAAAGATATATTTTGCTCTACATATTCACTCAAGGTTAGTGTTTGATTGACTTTTGATTTACATATGCAAATTACTCCTAATTGATTAACATAAAGAATAAATAAAGAGAAAATATACACTATATACTACGTTAAGCAAATTTTATTTATCTTGGTAACATTTGAAAACAATGGTGTTGGTCCAAATTAAGACGACTCCAAAGTGGGAGGATTAGAGCCATATAATAAACTTTAATTCATGATAAGAGATATTTACAATATGCATTTTAGCAATAACATGCAATTGTCTAGTTAAAGCATGCAAATAAATAAGCAATGTCTAAGGAAATACAGGCAGATTAAAGACTTAAAATTCCAAAGATTCTGGCACCCAAATTATCCGAACCAAAATCAAAGAAGAAGCAAAATTGTAGGGCTTTAGGGCACATTCTTTCTTTACGGTCGCAACCATGCACTATTTTTTGCAAATACAACCTCGTGACACATCGTCCTCCCAACCCGACCAACCCCAACAATCGCCTTCTCTTCGACAAAGATTTTGCTTCGATTACTTCTTTGTCTTCTTCTCTTTTTATTCCGTTCAATCTCTCTACGTTTCAACCAATTGAAAGTTCTAATTTCTTTTTTCCATGTATAAATATGTATAGAATTTGGTGATGACATATATATGTGTGAGAAGAATGACTTGTACCACTTGTTCATCTTCGGGATATGATCCTGCAGATGCTTATGTAACAATTAAAGTTTTTTGACATAGACGTCTTGGAAAATTATAACTCAGCTAGATATCCCTCTTCAAATTTCTATTATATATATCTTTTTTTTGTTTAAAAAATAATATCCAATTATTCAAAGATTTTGGAGTATTAATTTTTTTACTCCTAATAAGTATTTTGTTTTTCAAAATTTGAAACGTAAAATCTGTTAATCTCTATAATCAACAGACCGAACACATTGTTGGTTTGGTTTCCTTGATCATCCCTATGAGTAATACATGACATGAAGATAATCCATTAGATTAATTAATAATTCATAAGATACATTCCATTTTTCTCCTTTTTTTCAAGATTTGTAATACAATATAATTTCGATTTTATAGTACAAATTATCTTCTTTTTTTTCAGATGAAAAAGAAAATTTATTATTTCAAAGAAAAAAAGAGAGAATTAATTTGTTCATGAAGCAAACATATATTGATTAACAAATTTAATAACTTTACGTATAGGTCTTCCTCGATACCACGTCATCTTTCTCCAAAATTGGTTTTTTTCCCCTCTAATTTTCTTATACTCATAAAGTTAATTGCGAAAAGGACATGTTGGTACCCCAAATCCAAACCCACCATTAACGTTAACATGCTTTGCCATCTTTTTATTCCAAAAATCACAGGCAAGAATGATGACAGACAGGCTCCAGGGCTGATAGCTATTTCACCTTTTATAATTCTGTTTAAGGGCACTAAGCACCATCAACATTTGTTTGTGTGTCTGTTCTTTTTAATTTTATGTTTATGACTTTCCAACTTAACCTCATATCTTTTTTTGAGGCAAAGATTGCATTACTCCATCTTCATCGTCACTGTATTGCAATTTGTTTAATTGTTATTTGTTGGTTTCCTTTTCAGCTAAAGCTGATCAATTTTAGTATTTAGAGCATATATTTAGCAAGAATTGATTATGCCTTATTTTTTTATTTAATTTTGAAGATCTTTTTTATGCCAAAATAATTTTGTAATAGCTTTCATGGAACATTGCTTAACGGTTCTTGGAATATCTATATATAGATGCCCAATGAAAAGATACTCTATTATCCTCCTCAAGAGAATTTTATTTTGATGGATATACTAATTATTTATAAGAGGGTATACTCTTCGAAAAGAAGCTACTCCTTCCATCGTTTTAAAAAAATTGCTGTCATGGATTGCCAAGATTAGCTGATTGCGAATGCCCATTTCATCTTAGCTGTAGAGAGTTGTATTAAAGAAAATTATACTAATCGAGTTTGAACTTTGAATACAGAGAAGCTTTAAAAATAAATAGGAAGAAGGAATTTGCCATCTGTGAGGATTTTACTTGACATGAATTTAATTTAGTAAGATAGGATATTTGAATACCTAGTAGTTTAATGGAAAAAATGAAAGGAATACTAAGGGAAGTCCAGGTTAGCACAAATGAAACATGTTCTCTCGATGAGACAATTTGTATAAAGAAATCTAAAAAAAACTGCCTCAAAGTGGGGTAGAATTGCAATTATTCATCTTAATCAAAGGATATAATCGAGTAACTTTAATTAAAATTAAATTAGAATTGCAAGGCCCTGTCTTGTACATGAACTTATTCTCCACAATAAATGTTTAAAAATGACTACTAAGACCAATTAATTTGCTTCATTCAAAGTTGATAAGTGTGTATATAGAGATGATTAATGGAACTCAATCCCAAAAGAAAATAAGAGATAAAAAGAAATAGCAATGAAGGCGAGGGAATAAAATTAATGGTAATAGAGAGAGGAATGATTTGGTTATCCGTCATAATAAGGTTTATGCCTAACTTTGATAAAAAAAAAAGGCCATTTACTCTCAAATACAGAATAAAGTAGTGAACATTAGGAATTTGGGATCAATTCCCATCTTAATTAAGAACAAATTAAGGGGTGTTAATTTCCTGTTCATATTCCGCAGAATTCTTTGAGATTGACATGTTCCTTGTATTTTAATCAATGTTAGTCCAAGATTAGAATTCTTAGACCTTACGTCTTGCAATCATTTTTTTTATGTGAATTTGACATAAAAATATTCTGTGTATCTATTTGTGGAAGTTTTCTTTACCCTTTCTTTGCCTTTTCCTTTTAATATCACCATTCAAAATGTGCGAATAAGAATCCTCCTATGTTCGACGTAAATCATATATAATTTTCCCTTAATTACATTTGAGTTTACTCTTTATTTTTTTAACTTTAAAATATTCCAATTTTATATTTATATTAATGTTTTGTGTATGATTGATTCTAGTTCGCTTAAAAAAAATGAGAGTTGATTTGAAAAAAATTGTACTTAAATGACTAAAACTCGTAAGTTTATACTTCTTTATTTTTTTAAAAAGATGGACATTACAATTTGAATTATTCATAATGAAGTTATTCTTTAGATAAAATTAAAAAAATTATTCATTATGAAGTTATTTTTTAGTTATTAAATCCTCCCAAAAGGAAGCTCAGTGGCAAAGGAGTGTTTCCCTTATTTGCATGACGCAGGTTTGAGTTCCAAAGGAGGGAGCGGCTTGTTATCTTTGTGATAACTGAGTCTGATCATGCATTTGAGCAAGATTGATAAATCATTGTCTATATGGCTCATGGCGGGTGTTGCGGTGACGAAACTCAGTCACCTTACAGAATTCAACTATGGCTCTATCGAAACCATCTTACCGAGTTCAACAATGACTCTATTGAACATTCTACAGTGGGGAGATAGCTTGCATAGTCACGCCCAGCAGATGTAAGCTACAACTGGTCGTCTACGCTCCCCCTTTTGATGTCAAAAAAATTCAAAAAAGAAAGAAAAAATAACTAAGGCATGGGTTTAGTTTTTTTTTTTGTCAGCATAAAAGGGGAGTCGATGACTACCGGTAGTGACGTACCCCTAGAGGCGTGACCATGCAAACAAATACTCTCCGCCGTAAAATGTTATTTTGTTCGGTGGTAACTGAAGATGACTCACTACGATATCCGCTAGGAGACTCAAACTAAGGCATGGGTTTAGTTTGATATGGAGGAATATGGCACGAGAGATACAGAGGACGACTAAGATTGAGTTACCCTTTTTCAATAAATCTGTGCCGTACGCATCGTTTAGTAAAAATCAGAGACGTGGGCAACTTAAAAAATTGTTCGATTCCCCGGATGCGCACAAAGTCATTCAATCACTTCCATTTTAACGTTTTATGAGAAACAGCAAATTAAAGCAACGAATTGGGCTGCAAAGAAGTTTTCCAGTGTCAACCTAACGTGATTTCGCAATGCAATTGTATCCGCAGTGCAACTTTTTTCTTGCTCAGAGTTATTAATGCGAAAGAATAGCCAAATCATAGAAGAACTTGGATAACCTTAAAACTCAAACATAAGTTCATCCTTCACAAGCAAAAACCTGTTCACGGGTAGTGTTAACATGAGCAAATTACAGAAAATTCAAATGGCTCGAGAAAATAAGCCGGCCAATGGTGCAATCTTGTTTAGAATCTGAATGCCAAAAACATTAAAAGAAAAAAAAAAAGCAGAACAGCTGTCACGATGAGTGAAGAAGGATGCATGTACAAGGAGGACTTCATATCAATGGAAGGTTTATAAAAATACAAGAAGGAATTAGCAAGAGAGGATTGCCTTTAGAGGATTTCAAAGTAAACAAGCACAAAAAAAAACTATTTTAGGCACAAACTTGAAGCCAAATTGAACAAGCAGAGATTGAAACTCGATCTGAAAAATGAAACATTCAAGCGCAGCACATTAAATGGTAATGAAGAAGAATTGATAGATATTATTATATCCATACTAATTTGACTCACTAAAATTATCAGTAAGAACTAGAAATAGGAATGGGGAGAGATGGTTTAAGATTATTGTAGGGAGACTGACTTTTGGAGAGCTGGAGTGGTTTTGTTGGCTCTGTTGGGCATTATGGAGAAATAGGAATGGGGTAGTTTGGAGGTCTACAAACAATCGACCTGATTTTGTGATTCGGATTACTCTGCCAAAGAAAGATGAATGGGATTCTATTGGGTGTGGATCCTTACCTGGTAGTGTGGCAATTAATGCCCCCATTTCTGGAAACACTCAAGAGTGGTGTCCTCCTACTGATCATCAGTTAAAGATTAATACTGATATTGTCTGTTTTGATGCTGTGAGGATGACTGGAATGTGTGGGGTGTGTCGTGATGCTCGCGGCTAGATGTTTGCCTTTTTATGTTGAACCAAAAATTGCGGAAGTCCTCTGTATTAGGGAGGTGCTGAGTTGGGTGAAAGAGTTGGGGTTGATGGATGTTGTGATTGCTTCCGATGCTATGGTGTCTGTTGAGGCGAATAACAATCTGGAGGAGGACAATTCCTATTTTGGTGCCATCATTTCTGATTGTAGAGTTCTTTTGCAGGGTCTTCCTTCTGTTAATGTTGTTTTTAGTCACAGGTTGTCTAATGTGTTATCTCATAACCTTGCTAGGATGGCAGTTTCGCTTCCTGAATTTGAATGCCAAAACATTAAGAAGCAAAAACAGAACAGCTAGCATGATAAATGGAGCAGTATGCAACTATGCATAAACAAGAATCTTTCATTCGGGACTTGGATCAAAAATGAGAAACTGAAATTTCAGAACCACTTATTGATTGTCTGTCGTTGATTCCTGGCCTTAATATACAGAGTTTAGAGTCAGCGAGGGATAATCCTGCACCAATTTTTCTCCAAACCCACCACCCACCTAGCAACTATCACATACTTTTAGGGCAAATGGATGAAAAAAGACAACGCATGCACATTAGAGAATATGGGCATTCGTCAGGACTTTATGCCAATTGAAGGGTTATAAAGCTACAATACGTAATTAGTTAATGGCAGTGGAAATAAAATGATATTTGATAGATATTACCATATCCAATTCGACTCGATAAAGATATGATCTTTCGATCTCTAGACACCAGTAAAAACTAGAATAAACCCAAGCCAAAATAACAGACATAATGCATCTTCTACTCATATGAAGACCAAAGGGAAGATAGCTCACATAACACAAGTAAAAACGACTACAACTACAACCATCATGATCATTCATAAGCAAAACTAAATATCAATCAGACCACGCAAACATCAACACAAAACAATTACAAACATTGTTAAAACAATAAAAACTTATAATCATTACTCAAAATTGGCCAAGATCCACTTACATAAACAGCCAAATCTCCAAAAGCCAACACCAACCCATTTCCCCAAATCTTCCAAAATCCCCCGCAAATCCCTCTCAGAGCTCATCCTCCATCCTCAAATACTCTCCAATATCGGATTGATGATACACAACAATACCATTAGGGTCCAATTTCCTACAATCCTGAGTCGATTTCGCAGCAACACCGAACCCCAATGGCACATCAGACATGGAAAACACAACCACCCCGTCGTTAGGCGCAATACTATCAGTAATCCTACCTAACCCACCTTTCAAGACATGGTTACCGTACAAAAACGACATCTCCGATGTGGGTTTCAACCACACCTTGTGTTTCGCATTTGCAGCCAACAAGTTCAAGCACTGAACAGTCAGGCGAAATTTTCCACCGTGCGTGAACTTCCCTATGCAGGTCCCTAGTGAGACCAGATTGGTCCGGCTTATGTTCGTGGCTCGCTTCACGAGTGACTCGCTGACGTAGTACACTTTATTTTTATGGAGCCTGAAGCAGTAGCGACCTGGACTGGGATCGGGCCCTTCATGGGAAGTATTCTCGACGATGTTCTTGAGATTGTTTCCGGTGAATTTGAAGAGCTTCTCGAAAACCGTCGTCGTTTCAGACTCGTCGAGCGGTCTCATTGAGGCAGCTATCGATCGAGAGAGAGGAGGCGTTGGTGAGGGTTTTGGGTTTTTCCAGAAAAGAAGACAAATATCGAATATATGTGTTTATTTTCTTTTATTATTCGGACATGATGGAGGCTCTGGTTGGGCTTTCGTGTGCTTAATGAGACCATGCTAGTTGGGCGTTTTGGGCCAATTGCATGTCTGTTACGGGCAGCCCAACGACCGAACCATGAAATGAAGCACCCGCCGCTCCCTGTTTCATTATTCTGAATTGAGCAGATGAATGGATGTTTAATTGTTTATTTCAAAAAATTTAGGAACTTAGAAATTATTATAATAAAATTATATATATAGGACTTCATTGGCGCCCCGTGAATCTTTTAGTGCTATTCAACGGTGGCCTAAGTGAAAATAATCATGATTCTGTAACTGATTAACATCAATTACCGACGCTAACTAAGACTGGGTCTCAAAACCTTGATCAGAATAAACTAGTTCAATTCAAAGTCAATGGAGCTACACGTGAGAAAGTAAACTACTCCCTATGTTGTGAGCCAGGAGTGGACAGAGTCTTGTGAAATATACACAAGAATCACTTCTGCCAACTTCACAAACACAATTGTCTTCCGAGCACACTGAAATTCCGGGTGTTTTTTTATGGGGAATTGAAATTCGATTTTTAGATGACACCAACTAAAAAAATTCATATATGAAAACAGTTTGACAATCAAATCCACAAAAGATTAAGAAGGAATTGATGTGTGTTTAAGAATGAATGTGCTTGGAAAGACAAGAGTCGTGAAGAGGATTACTTTGAGTAGTTGCTGCTTCACTTTGAGATTGTACAGAAGTAGATACAGGCGATTATTCTACTGCTCTACAGTTTTGTTTTGATTTGTTTTTGGAAGGCGAATTACAAACCCACGCTACCAAGCTCAGATGCAGAGCTATTTTCTTTCAAGCCTAATAAATATTAACAACAGCCCTATTAATCCCACATCGGATTGTTTTTCTTTTGTTTCATTATCTAGCATCCGGAGGAAGGGAAAAATCGGAGGTGAGAACCTGGAAAAAGAACTAGAAGATGCAGTGCGACTAAATAAGTTACAAGATTGCAGTCTTTTCAGTTTTGTTTTGTCTTTCCTTGTAAAAGTCATCTTCCTAAGTCCACAAAGAATAAATAAAGTCATCACAACTTTATTTTTGGCATAGCTGAACTAGTCTATAAATAATGGTGTTTGAAGACTAGTCGTTTCTGTTTCTTTTTGGATGTTTCTCATTTGTCTAATCTTGGCGTTAAAGACAACAGAAACCTTTGGAAACGTCGGATGAACTCAAACATTACGAGACACTGACATTCATGAAAGTGAAAAATCCAAAATTTCAAGTTCCATAGTTAGCCAAGGCCGGGTTTCAAAACTACGTTAATGGTTACTTTATTTCTTAAACCAGGACAAAGTCGCGAAATATACGTAAGAAACACATCTGCCAACTGCCACAAACACAACTGAAGCTCTATCTTCAAGCCAGACTCAATTAAGCACTTTGGAATTCCGGTTTTTAGATGACACCAAGTACAAGAAATGCACATACTAAAAGAGTTTGATAATCAACTCCACAAAAGATGTTCTAAAGAAAAGAGTTGGACTAGGAAAGGCAGATTATTGAAAAGTCAATCGGCCAACATATTACACATAGATCCAAAGACATTACATGGAAATTAAGAAAAAGAAAAGATCCGAATCCACCAGCATCAACAAACCCTGCATCGTAGCCAGCATCATCAGCTGCAGCATCAGACACCATATCTCCTATCCAAAGCCCTCCAAGCATTCCTCCAACCAACCCAGCTCCTAGCCCCATCCCAAATTTCCCCTTATTTTTCTGTGGTTGCTGTACTGGTGGGTATCCATACCCAGCCGGTGGATACACGTATCCTGGTGGTGGGGGTGGTGGGTATCCATAACCTTGTGGGGGTGGTGGCGGTGGATATCCACCATAGCTGCCATACGGTGGAGGTGGAGGAGGATAAGCATATCCTGCCACCGGTTGCAACGGCAGTGTTGGATATAGGCCTGCAAGCTCAGCATAAGGTACTGATGGCCCTGCAACCGGAGCAGGATATGCCGTAGCAGTCTGTTCAGGTTTGGTTTCGATTTTGTTGACAATTCCTGATGATACATCTTTGTCGCTTAACTTATAAGAAAAGTGCAACTCACCTTTTGGTTTTCCTGAAGGCTTCCTGACCTGATAACTAACAAACTGTGCTGATTTCCCATCTCTTGCAGAATCCAGGAGCTCCTTTACAGGCACGTTCACTTCACGTATGTCTTTGTCCCCGAGA
>CAODLS014680758.1:0-15147 GCA_948243855.1 Flueggea neowawraea | reverse complement strand
TGTGTTCTAGACCAGATCTGGAGTGTTGGCGGCATCGATGGCAGCGACAGCTAGGGTTCCAAACCCTAACTACTGCCTTTTTTTTTTTAATTTTACATAAATACCCTTGTTTTTAAAACAATTTTTAAAAAAATTGTTTTTATTGTTAAAAATGAGAAAACATTTTAATTGTGCTTGTTTTAGCTTGTTTTTAGTGACTTTAGGTTGATTTATTTGAATTATATTGATTTTGTGCAGGGAAATATACATTTAGAGACGCTCGGATACATTTAGATGCTTGCGTATACATACTTGCAGATATATTTGGATACATTTGTAAACCACTGGACACCAAATTAATTTTTGCTAGCTAAAACAAAACAAAACAAATAAATATAAATACTTATTAAGAAATATAAATATTACACAAAATTATATAAAAATTAAAATTTGGATACATTTGGATACTATAAAAAATTATAAAAAAAATGAGATTTGGAGACTATTGAAAAAATTGTAAAAACTATATCAAAAACTGTAATTTGGAGGCATTTA
This sequence comes from Flueggea neowawraea, assembly GCA_948243855.1. Lineage (NCBI taxonomy): Eukaryota > Viridiplantae > Streptophyta > Magnoliopsida > Malpighiales > Phyllanthaceae > Flueggea > Flueggea neowawraea. The sequence goes on along the minus strand of CAODLS014680758.1, from coordinate 14,613 downwards.
ATTTAAAATAAATATTTTATCAAAAAATTATTAAATCGAATTTTATATAAAAAAATGTAATTTGGAGACATTTGGATACCACAGGATACATTATGAAAGATCATATTTTTTTCCTTATAATTTATCTTTTTGTGAAAAAATCTTTTTCCTGAAAATATCTCGATTTTTTGTAAAAATATCTCAAATTCTTGGTTAATTTCTCAATCAATTAAAAATCTAGTATTTTTGTAAGATGTTTCAAGAGTGTTTCTATCTGTTAAAATATGTTTGATGCATGGTAAAAATCTAATTCTAAATTTTAGTTTAGGATAAATGTTAAATTTTCCCATTTTTTTATTATACAACGTATTCAATCTACTAAAGTTACTATACTTTACTTTCCATACGAAAAAAGAATACCTCCTGGTACCCTCGAGTTTATGATGGTGAAAGGAAAAGGGCAAGAAAAAGAAAAACTCCATACTCCATGGATGTAGGGCGACCAACCGTCACTACTGACTAGGTTATAATATCATTACGTCTTACTGTCTTAGCATGCACAGCATGAGAACTATCATCAGAACAATGTAAAAAAGAAGCACTGTTTGTCGATCCAATAATACTTCACCAACGCATATTTATTAACTACACATGTTTGGTAACCGTACATCAAAGAATTCCACCCTTCCACTATATAAATGAAGAACCTTAATGCTCATATATAGCAGAGAAGATAGGGATACAGGCAAATTAATTCCAAGTAATTAGTGAAGAAGTTGTGAGATATATTGGCAATGGAAGTTTATGGAGCATTGCAGACTGATGAAGATGTTCTTAAGATCAAGTCGTGTGGTTTCTCTCGATGTCTTTCGTGGTCTTTGTATCTTTGTAAGCTCTTTCCTTTTCTCTCTTTCTTGCTTTCATGTTTCATTTTGATGTTTGGTTGCCAAGAAAATGCAAGTGTTTCAAGAAAAGAAAATTGCAACTTCATGGAAGATTCCATCTGTCAGTGATGGAATAAATCTGGCAAATTGATTGTATAAGAGCCTTCATTTCATGCACAGAAATTATATATGGCTTAGCACTCAATTGTATCAATTATTCGTAATAACCTAATTAAAATCCCTAATTAATTTTTGTTTTCAAGATGCATGCTTAGTTTGCATTATCTTTCTACAAATGATAAAACAAGAAGAACTGAGATCCAAAGTGGTAGTATTATAACTTTTGTTATTTAATTGGTAAAAGATTATCAAAAAAAGTTTAACTGATAAAATGAGAAAGAATTGGTGTCTATAATTTGAGAAACTCGATACAAAAAGAGTGTCTATCAATATTGGATAGAGAGTTCGGAGGAAATATATAAATTTTAGTAGCCTACTAATTCAAATTCTTTTTTTTTTTTGTCAAAAAAAAGAGGTAGAGCGATAAATAACTTATTAATTCAAATTCGAACTACATAAAAATTAGTTATTTTTTATAAAATTTATGTGAAATTTGGCTCACAATATTTTTGAATAAAAAATTAAGTTCGAACATGAAGACGATGTTTTTTCCCCACATATCTCCTCCTGTATATATGCTTTCATTCGGTTCAACCAATAATATAATGCCACGTATCCAATAACTTATGCGTCAACGTCCTCGTTCGAATTTTCAACTCTACCACCAGTAACACACTACAGTCGCGAACAAAAACAAAGCAGAGAGAGGGAGAGGTTATGAAATTGGTAAATGAAAATGGCGGAGTACGAGCAGGCGTTGCTGGAAAACAACAGCTTGGAGCCTAAACAACCGTCACAGGCCAATAAGAAGCCCCCACGCGTTGCCTCTCTTGGTGTATTTCGTGGCCTTTGCGTATTTGTGAGACCTCTCTTTCCTTTTCATGGTTCTTGATTTCCCTTCCTTCAAGATTACGTCTTTGTTTTTGTTTTGTTTTGCTTTTCACTCTTTCTCCAACCTCTACTTTGTTGGGTTCTTTTTGTTCTGTAACAATCATGGTGTTTTCTTCCTGATCAAGGTTGACTTGTATTTGTCGCCCTCTGTTTGGTGGTCAAGAAAGTGCTGTTTTCTTTTGTTCCCAGAAACCTGTTCAAAATCACATGCAAAGCTGACCATTTGTTCTTAGAATCGAAATGTGAAAGAAATTTGAGTTAAAGTTTGAATCTTTAACTTAGATCCTATGTATCTGCCTGAGAGAAGAGTTCCCTTTTTTAAATTAATAGACCAAAGCTAGTAAAAAGTTATAAAAAAAGGTATCTTTTTTAGATATGAAATTGATGAATGAAGTTAAATGTCTGAAAAGAAAACCAGTGTCAGTCTATCAGTAATATGAGGGAGAATTGAATTTTCCGACTCAAAGCCTCCATCGTGCACAAAATTCTTTCTGTAAGACACAGGCTTAGGCACTTGAGAGTTGAGAGGTTCTTTTGCAGATAAGTTACAAATTCAGTTGGAGATTATTTAAGAGGTCCATCCTGCACAATATAATAGTTTTGTCCTTTTCAAGTTTTTTTTTTCAGAATCATTGGTTTAATGTTCATTTTTCCAGAATGTTGATTGAGGTCATTAACAGATATGGCTTCACAATCTTACAAAGTTGGTTTCAGCCTTTTAAACAAATCGTATGGCTCATTGCCTTTTATGAGATTGTGATGCTAAATATGTTCTTTATTGAATGTTTTCAGTTAATGATGCTAGTTGATTATGGCGGCTCAATTTTTCCCATCATTGCCCATTCTCCTTGGAATGGTCTTCACTTGGCCGATTTTGTGATGCCTTTCTTTCTTTTCATTGCTGGAGTTTCTCTGGCTCTTGTCTATAAGGTATCCAAAGTTTTGCACTTGAGTTGTCATTCTATTACAAAATGATCATTGGTAAATAGAAGCTTATGCTACAAAGAAGAATATTTATGTTACTTTAGTAATAGTTCATAAATACCGATACAGTCAATTTAGGATTCATTTGTATTGACGATGAAAGTTATGCTTCGATATATTTTTCAGAAAGTACCAAACAGAGTAGATGCTACATGGAAGGCAGTACTTAGGGCAACACAACTATTCCTTCTAGGTGTTCTTCTTCAAGGTAAAATTTTCAATAATCTAGAGCTGTGACCTGATGTTTAATACTGTTGAAAGTGGCAGGTTGCAAAATCTTCTGTAGTTGTTGACAATTTTGTTATCTATGGTTTTTGCTTCAATTGTAGACTTAACTTTCCTTCATGTTACATATGATATTTCTTTTCTGACTTGATGCCAAATTTCAGTTTCTTGCAATAGAAGAGAAAACTTGAGGAGACCTTAAGTAAACTTTTTTTTTTGTTCTAAGGTGGCTATTTTCACGGGATCAATTCTTTGACTTATGGTGTTGATATTGGAAAAATACGTTGGTTTGGCATTTTGCAGGTACGTAATTTTCCAATCACAATGGAACCATTACTTCTAAATGATAATGTACCATTTAGCATGATGCTGCCTGAGGCAGTATTTCTAAATGATGAGGTGAACAAGATAGGTCCAGTCTCACTAGAAGTAAAGGGTGTATTTGAGCCTGCCGTATCGTTAACTCTTACAATAGTCATATCAATCACTGGATTTAACATAAGACTGAGCTAGACTATCCTATCTGCTTAAGTAAGGACTGAAAATGAGGTACCATTTTCTGACATCTCCTAGACACATGACTCAATCTGCAGATTAAAGTAGGGTTGTGCTGTGCATTTGTCCATACATGCATGGTTACTAATCGAGGATATAGCTATAACTCATGTTTAATTGAACTACGCAAAAAATCGTTCCTACAGATTGTTATTTATCATTCAGAAGATTAAGCTAGAAGCATTGATCTTCTCTCTGCAAAACATTTATATAGATTGCTGAACTTGTCTTTGTTGTTACTCAAGCCAGAGAATATCTGTTGGTTATATTGTCGCTGCTTTATGTGAGATATGGCTTTCTCGCCGAACACAGAGGGAAGTAGCCTTTGTAACGAGCTACCACTTGCACTGGTAAGCCATCAGAACTTGATTTTCCAATCTCAATACGTTTTGCTTTAAAAGAAGATTGTGGGTAGAGACATAGACAACTATTTTCCTCTGTGAGCACTTCTGTCCCTTCTAATCATCAACCATAATTGGTCCACCAAGTCCATGTTTTTTTTATGTATTTTCAAAAATAAAAATTTCAAAAATTATAATTAATAAAACTTTTATCTGTTTACAAGGGACAGTCCAGATAGACTTCTGTTTTCATCATCAACTATGATACATGATGACTTCTTCTTCATCAATTATAATACAATAAATACTCTTGACCAAAACAAAAATACGACAAAGACGACACTATTCTGTCAATTATGTTACCATAAAACAAAGAAAAATAAATTCATAAATGGCATATTCCTAGTAGAGGTATATGACTTTAACTCATCAATTTGTTTTTTAAAAAAAGAAAAGGGTTTAAACCTAATCTTGAAATTAAATATATTTTTTCTATTTATTAAAATTAAAATTTCATTTTTGTCACAAATAAAAATAATTTTGGACAAGTATATTAATTATTAGATTAATATTTTATAAGAAATATTAGCAACTGTTTGCATTTGCTTATACTTGTAATAAAAAATAAATATTACTAAATATATTGAAATAGTAAAAATGATGTGTCAAATTTTTATTGAAAATATGTAAAGAAAGTGGAAAAAGAGAGAATAATACTAGTATGTTCAAAGAAAATGTTGTTCTTTTGACTGGTAATTGAAGAGAATGTTGAAGATAAAAAAGCATATCCAATTAATGATTGCATCAGAAATGGGCATGGAGAATATGAGGCAAACAGGTCAATGATTTTAAGTGTTTATTCATTAAAATTTAAGAAATTAAAAGAAACCTGACTTACAACTTCATTTCCAACAAATATTTATTGTATTGTTCCCCACTATAAACAGACTTATCCACTGCTGAATTATGGTCATAGACTTATATATGTGTCACAAACTAATGGAGGGCCTCACAATCTATCAATATGAAAAAGAAAATTGTTCATAAGATTATTCTTCAATGAGGGCTGATTGATGCCATTGCACTTAACAAAAGAAGATCCATGTAATATTCTCTCTCTTTTGTTCTTTTCAGAGAAAAAAATTGTAATACTCTCTTGTTCAGAATAAGAATTCCATGTTATAATTTTGCTAATTAAAAGTGCTTTCCAGACCATAATTTAAACAGAAATGGAGAAGAAAGAGAACATTTTTTGAGATTATTTTAAGGAACATACTTTTCTATTATTTATCGTTTCTGGGAATCCAGAAAAATATTTAACTTTATTGAAAAAAAATAAAAATAGAAATGTGCCTTTTTCTTTTTGGGTGAAGATAGAAATTTTCCCTGGCTATGTGTACTTACTTGATCATAGGAAAATTATAATCATCCTCGTTTATGATGTTTTTGTATGGTTGCATTTGTCTATGACCAACCAACTGCTCCCAAGTACAAATAGACTAATGTTTTTGAAGCCGTTAATGATCAGCTTTTATGCACAAGTGTTTCCCTGTCTTAAAAATTACAACAAGTTCTTGCACTTTTCACATACGCACACTCGCATGATCCAAAATTTCTGTAATTTTTACTGACCAAAAAAATTGTCTTAAATTGGAGCATGTGGTATTGGGTTGTTTTTTTTTCTCAAAAAAGCCCTAAATTATCACTAATACATTACCTTGAGTCAATCTAATCGAGTCTAAATTAATTTAGCAGAGTTAACAAATTAACAGTTTGGCCGTTTCTTTTTGAAAAATAAAAGCACGTAAACATGAATATACTCAATCTTCAGGATTTGTATCCATCTGGTATTTGTCACTCGGAACTCTATTAATATTCAAATTACCTCATTCGAATTTGTAAGTTTTATAATAAATAAAGACCTGAGGACTAACATGACAATATCTGTGTTATATAAACGTTGCAGGTGTTACATTCAACGAATTCTATGTTGAAGTCCTTCGAAATAGACAAATAAAACGGGTAAAACAAAAAAGAAATAGAGCAAAAAGAGATGAAAAAAAAACAAAAGAAATAGAGAGCAGTGAGAAGGCACAATGGAGAGCGGCGACATGTCGCTTTCTGATGGGGGGATGGGCCAGCCGAAAACGGACGCAAGTCCGCCGGCCACGAAACCTCAACTATTACAGATAAAAGATGCTACCGTTGTCCAGGACACAAATTTCAAACTCACCTTTTTCCTCAACGGCTCCAATCGAAAGATCTCGAACCGTCTACCTGTTTTTAGACCTCTGTCTACGTGTCTCAATGTGATAGGTATACACAAAAATAAAATAATTATTATGAAGTGAATTCCTGCCTCAGCTAATCCTATTTTTTTTTAATTTAATCACTTTTTTCCTTCCTATCTTTTTAATTTAATGGCACTTTCTTTTTCATAGACTCTCATCTATCCCTTAAAAATAAATTATAATATTTTTTTCATATAAATTAAAAAAATTAATTAAAATTATTAATTTTATTATTATTTTTTAATTTTTTTATAATTATTCAATAAATAATTAATAATAAAATTTATTATACATTTAAGTGAAAGATAATATAATAAAATGTGATATAATTATTAATATAGAAAAAAATATATATAATAATATAAATAAAAAAATATTATATTTTTATAAAATGAAGAAAGTATTTTTATATATTTTAAAATAAAAAATTTAACATTTTCTTTGATAAATAAAAAATAAATATAAAAATTAATATTTACTAATGAGTTTGTAATTTATTAATATTGGTGTTAATTTTAGTGCAAAAAAAGTTGTTGGATCGATTCATATGCAACAAATAAAATAGTTTATAAAAAAAGACATTCAAAAAGTATATTATAAGGGGCATTTTTGTAATTTTTGTACAAATGATATTCTAAACAAATTTAGAGTTCGCTGGATACAATAACATTTTTTATATTTAACATATAATATTTAGTAAAATTTATAATTTGGATGTGAGCATTTTTATTTTATATATATTTGATTGAAATGTCAATTTTAATTTTTTTAAAGTTTAAACGTGATTTTATTTATTAATAATACAAGAACAAAAATGGAAATTGACAAAATTAAATAATACTAAATGGTGTAGTTTGAAAAAAATATTATTCTCATATGCTACTTATTTCGAAACAAGCATTTTTTGTATTTCAGATTTATTAAAAATAGATTATATAGTAAAAAAGTAAAAAAATGTGTGTTTTTTAGATATAAATTATTGAGGTAGATTGGAGTAAATTTATAATTTATGGCAAATAAACATACATATTGTGAATAAGTGGAAACTCAAAGCATATTCACTTATTAACAATCTCAAGGCTTAAACAAATAATTTGTAAACAATCTTTTTCAAAAGCCGGATTAGAAAAATCGAGAAGGTGAGAGCAGGAAGACGAATGTCCTGCGGGTTTCTGTTTCTGATAAGCACGAGAAGTCCAGAAAAACGCAAAAAAACAGAAGGGTGGGACCTATCCAGCTCGCCACAGCATCAAGCGTGATGGACATGCCAGCTGGCTTCCACGTGAATATTGATTAGCTCAATTGCCTAATTTAGTCAAAATGGGCCCACCATTTTCATGATTAAATTGCAAAGCCACAAGTCTTCAATTCTGAGCCAGGGAATGCCTGTGACCTCTACAAAACTTCTATTCAATTAAATTAACTACCAACCTACCCTTAATTACGGGAAAATGATGAGCTAAGTGTACATGGTGACGGTCTTGTTTATCTAATTCTATCAATTACTTTAGAAAATATTGACTCCGACTAATTAATGTAACACAAACCCTCGTTACAGTCTTACATTGTGGTGAAGTTGTAAAGGTGATTTGTTCTTCTGCCTCGAATTAGGGCGACAATTTGAGTCAGACATATTATAATCGTGTTAAAACATCTACATATCATGCATGATTATATTAAAAAAGCGCAATAAAGATGAAGTTCAAGTCAATTATGTCTTATAATAGTTATGTACTTTTATTTTTTGATAAATAATTATGAAAATTTTTTATTTATCTAATTTACAAATTAGTGGATTCAAAATAGTAAGAAGAACATCGATCACTTGAAAGTTTTTGCACACTTAAGGCTATGATGTTGATGAAAGATAATCCTACTCTTTAATCGTTTAAAAAATTGCCAACCCTACCAAGAATAATAGAGTTTCGGAGCAATCGTATGCTCTACACTTTCACACGCAAGCACAAAAGAGAAATAAATCTCTCAAATGGAATCGATAATCTGATATTGAACATTTCGTAATTCTGATTAATAATTGTGGACACAGATAACTGCTGCTTCTGCCACCCTTTTGTGTAAGCAATGCATGCATATATAACGGTGCATGTCGTTCGTCGCTAATTTACAAAATAGCGCCGCTTATTGTTGATAAAGACGACAAGGCAGTCGGTGGAAGAAATATCCTTGACCATGATTCCTCCTAATGAAGAAATAAATTAATTTAGGCACTGCAAACTCAATGAATTGAAAATAATATTGAGAATTATATTCCTGTCGTATACAATGACTATTCCATGAGATTAAAAGGTTTACTAAGCATTTTTAGTTTTTGTTACTTTCAGTTTCTAATTTTCCTTTATTTCCCCATTTTAACAAAGCAGCAAGGCACATTTGTAAAAGCTGTTATGATTATTTACGGTATACGTCCGTAAATCGAGCAACACGTAAAACCACATGCATCAGCAGATTCCTGAGGCGGGTAGGAGCAATCACGCCCTACAATGCAGTAAATTAAAAGAAATAACTCAGTACCACGTATTGATGAAGTAATTTTTTAAAAAATAATCTTTTTTTACCTAAAAAAATTAGGAGGGACAATTAATAGTAGCTTACACTTATTGAGACGTAACTATGTGAGCGCTCATTCATTGTAAAATGTTCAAAAAAACATAATTGAATCTGACATTATTCAAGTCTTGTTAACATAACCTAACAAAACCTCGACTACTAAGATAAAGTGGAAAGTTCAAATCAAAGGTGTAAAATCTATTCCTAAATTGAGTTATAAATGTGTTTAGAATATCGCTTTATTTCAAACTGAAAGTTAGATTACTACAAGGCGCTTAAATGCTTGGCTACCACACAATGGTTTTAAAATTAAGTACAATATAAATACTATAGTTTCCAAACAAGTCCTCTTTTGTTAACATTCTTACAAAATATAAAATGCATAACATGATTGCCAACGTTTTATTAGGCATTGGTAAATACAAAATAACGAATCTACAATGATAAAAAGATTTAAAAATACATTTTTATGGAAAAGACCTACTAGTGTGATAGGAACTCAAATGAAGACAATTCAAGGAAGGGACATAAGATAAGAGGCAAGAAGGATAAAAATAAAAAACTTTCGAGAGAGAGAAAAAGGCGAAAGGGTTGGGTAGGCGTGGTGGCTTTGGTTGGATGCCAGGCTGACCCCTTGAGCTCAACCCACCCAACCCATGACTTAGACCAAAGTTGACGATGATTTGCCCTCACATGGTCTATCTGTCTCTCCTTGGTCCTTTCCACCCTCTATTTTCCGTCTTTATCTTCCATCAAGGCCTTGTTTAGTTTACTCACTATATCACCAACTAATCTCCTTAATAAATTAATTTAATACATCTCTCTTATTTTTTACTAAAAAATATCATGTGTTTGTTTGAGTTAGATTAAATTAATTTTGATAAATTCGTTAGATTATAGCAAAAGGGTAGATACACTAATATATATTTTTAAAGATAAATTTAGTAGATTGAAAAAATATACTTCAAACAAATACCTCCACCAAAATTGTATACTCATGCAAAAAAAGATAATTTGTTATTTACTTCTATAATCCCTCAATCTTCTATTAACGAAAGCGAATGAACTTTTTTTAGGATAAAAAAAACTCGATAAAGTTGGATATTCTTTCCAAATTTCTCTTGAAATACTTATATTTTTTTCGAGGACAAAAATTAATTAGATAGATATGTCCTATTAAAAATCAAAGATCAGTTTCACGTAATTCTACTAAAAAATGTACACTCTTTTTATTTTTTTATTATACAATCTACTAAGGACTTGTTTAGCGTGTAATAACATATATTATATTAGTAGTATATATCATAAAAAATATACAGCATATTTATTTGGTAACTGTACTATAGCATATAGTATGTTGTAATTTTTTAAGAATATTTTAATATATAAAATAATATTAATATCTCCATTTCTATCAATTTTTAATGACATAATTTTTTATAATAGACAAAAATGTCACTTTATTTTAATTTAAATAGGACAAAAATATGTATATCATCTTTTATTTTTATTATTATAATATATAAAATACTCTATATATTATATATTAAATATATAATATAATATAATACCAAACGAACTCTAAAATAATTTATTTGTGTACCTAGTAAACCTCATTAATTATTGAATAGAGTTGCGTTTTATGTGACTTAAAATGACTAGAGATAGAATAAAAGAGTATTGTCAAACATGGTCTAACTTTATTTCTCTCTCTCCAAAAACTAGGTACCAAACCAATATTTTAATAAACATAATTTTCAAATTCAAAAAAAAAAACATAATTGTCTTCCTAAACCACCCTTATCCATAAAATGCATATTTTCCATTGCCCTTCATCCTAATCTTAAAAGGGCTGTCCTTGCACTACTCTAATCACACTACTCTATACCCACCCTCAACGCACATCCAAAGCTCACTACAGTTTCTCCTTGTGAGTGAGAGCCTTGTAGAAATTTCTTACAAGAAAATTTCATCATCATGTCCAAGGAAGTTAGTGAAGAAGGACAAACCCACCATGGCAAGGACTATGTTGATCCACCACCAGCACCAATCCTTGACATGGCTGAGCTCAAGCTCTGGTCTTTCTACAGAGCCCTCATAGCTGAGTTCATTGCCACACTTCTTTTCCTCTATGTCACTGTGGCCACTGTTATTGGTTACAAAAAACAGACTGACCCTTGTGGTGGTGTTGGTCTTTTGGGTATTGCTTGGGCCTTTGGTGGCATGATCTTTATCCTTGTTTACTGCACTGCTGGTATCTCTGGTAAGAACTAACAACCCCTCTTAACTAGTAAAGAAAATTTATAACTTTTGAACTAATCTTTTCTAAAAATTCAAAACTAACTTGTACCCTATTGTTGTTTTCAGTCATCTGTAAATGGGATTTTGTTATTTAAACAAACTTGAACAGAAAGTTACATTTTTGGAAATCTAAAGCAAAGGTTCAAGCTTTATGTGAAACTACATAGTATTACGAATCTTTCATCATAATTTAAAACTAACTCACACCCATTTGTTGTTTTTAATCATCTGTAAATGGGTTCTTGTTATTTTTTACAAACTTTAACGAAAGTGATACAAATTTTAACGACAGTGACAGACTTGGAAGCTGGTTTTAGCCTTTTAGGGGTCTTTCGCCATCTTTAGTGGTGCTTTGTTGATGGTTTTTGTTGTTTCTGTTTGTAGGTGGACACATCAACCCCGCTGTGACTTTTGGATTGTTCTTGGCAAGGAAGGTGTCACTGATCAGAGCTTTGGGTTACATGGTGGCTCAGTGCTTGGGTGCCATCTGTGGTGTTGGCTTGGTTAAGGCCTTCATGAAGCATTACTACAACTCTCTTGGTGGGGGTACTAACACTGTTGCTTCTGGCTACAGCAAAGGCACAGCTTTGGGTGCTGAGATTATTGGCACATTCGTCCTTGTCTACACTGTTTTCTCTGCCACTGATCCCAAAAGAAGTGCTCGTGACTCTCACGTCCCTGTAAGAAACTCTTTAACAGTTTTTCTTAATTTCAGGTAATCATTTAAGGTAAAAATTTGACTTTAAACTGTTTTTAAATGAAGGTTTTGGCTCCACTTCCAATTGGGTTTGCTGTGTTCATGGTTCACTTGGCCACAATCCCCATCACTGGTACTGGTATCAACCCTGCTAGGAGTTTTGGTGCTGCAGTCATCTACAACAAAGAGAAAGCCTGGGATGACCAAGTAAGCTAACCCACAAAACAATTGCTGTCATAGATCCAAATCTTAAAATCTTGATTAGTTGATGGATTTAACATATTATCTGGTTCATTTGGTTTGGTTCAGTGGATTTTCTGGGTCGGTCCATTTGTTGGAGCACTAGCAGCAGCTGCATACCACCAATACATTTTGAGAGCTGCAGCCATCAAGGCCCTGGGATCTTTCCGCAGCTACCCCACCAACTGAAACAAAAAAAAAGCTGTTTTCTAAACCTCACTGTCTCAAATTTGTTTGTTTGTGTGTATTGAGATGACGATTATGATGATGATGACTCTTCTTCTTTTTATCCTTCTATTCATAATTTAATATTTTTATTATTATGGATAGTTTTGTCTGTATTATTGCTACTGGTAGTGTTGTTCTTTTCTTTCTCTTTATATTGCTTTGAGCAGCGTCAAAAAATTCATTCTTTTTCTTATCTTGTTGAAGTTCTGAACGTTGATCTTTACCTGTCTTATTCTCAAATCCAATTTATAATAATCGGTTAGTATTGAACATGACGAAAACATTAAAACTGTCAAATTCCTTCAGTAGCTTTTCCATAGGGCTCCCTTCAAAACTCGGAAATGTAGTACATATATGGAGGCGCATGAAGGCTTCTTCAATTGCCTTCCGAACAAAGAAAAACCTGAAAGTCATTGGTCACAGAGCCTTACTTGACGTTGTGTTCTTTTTGGCCTTTTTTACTTTATGCCAAGAGGTCATAAATGCCTCACCTTACCTGGGAAGGGCCAAAAGATGCTCTCTGTGAGGCGCATATTTTAGGCGTATCGGTTATTTTAAGTAGATTAATGATACATTTTGTAACTTAACTAAATTATGCAAGATAACTGTAACTTAAATGTAAGAGCTGTAACTACTCCAAAAGTGATTCTTTTCCTTTATATTCAATGACCTACATATATTGAATTAGATTAGTATTTTTCAATTCAAATTTATAATTTCACGGTAATTCATAACGACTAGTCGACTACATCCATGCAACTTTTTCACCATTCTGGAAAGGTTGTGTTGAAACCTGGCAAATGACCAACTTTTGGACTAGAGTCCAACAAATGGGATAAAAAGTAGAATATCAAAAAGAGTATTTTATGTCATTGCCAACTGGGCAACGTCCACGTGTCATGTGACAACAGGCTTTCATGTCAGAGGGCATCACATGGTGGGTCCTCTTCTTCCATACCCGCCATGAATAAATATACAAAAAGGCCAGCCCACACATGGAATATCCATCGCTTCGTCTCGTCTTTTAACGTAGTTTTTCAATTTCATTTCGGAGTCTTCACTTTTCATTTTCCAATCCATTGCATGTCCAGTTCCGGTAAAATTGTGGCCCTCCATTTCAACAGCCTCCAAACAGAAAAAAAACAACTGACTCACATTTTGGGCCACTTCAATTGCATTTGTTGTGGTGTGGTCCTTTGTTTTCTGTCTTTATCAGAAGCACATGCGGTTCAAATTTGCTGATTGTGGTTAACAGCTTTTTCTTTTTTTAACGAATTCTACAAAAAAAAATCGATCTCCCGACAGTTTCATGTCCAATAACACTAGTATACAAAGCTGATACCAGCATTCAGATACTTTTGCTCCAAATGGATACTTCAATTTGTTCTTCGATAAATCCTTTCGCGAGATCGAGTTCAGTCTTTGGTGTCGTTAAAGGGCTGTACCAACCCTTCGTGATGCAAACCGGAGTTACAGGCCAGCCGTCCGACCAGTCAACGCCGAGGATTTACCTGCCAATCTAATTCCAGCATGCCACTCAAGTAAATTGTTCATTAGCCAACACTTCTCTTAACTCGGATCAATCTAAATAATTTCTGAAACAACTAATCACAACGTTTGCGTTTAAATTACTACGACACGGTTGATAAGTGATAACCACCTATTGCAACAATTCACAATCCAGCAGCGTATACATATGTTCTTTCTTTTTGAAAACCATCGGTTACAGCTTAATGACAGGCTATGTTTTAGAAGAGTGCTAATCTACAAAAAGTAAACGGAAACTCACCGCTTAACTGCAGGAAACATATTTGATTATCTTTTCAGTAAAAAAGATGTTAACATACAGCAGGAGGGTAACTATCTTGTCTCCAGGATTAACAACTTGGTGTATCGCTGCTTCAATTGCAAGGCCACCAAAAAACCATACAACACGCCCCCCCCCCCCCCCCCCCCCCGAATTTCACAGTGAGGGAAGTTGGACGGACAAGATCCTGCAGTATAAGCAAAATGATGCACTTCAAACTAAGTCTCTCTTATCCACACAAGCCAAGCAGATATACAACTAAAGGTATGATTCATAAATAGTTTATCGAGAGATTCAGCCAAAAATATGGGGATATCCAAAACGGTGACAGAAACTAAAGGAAATTTCAGTTAAATTAGTCCTATATGCACTGGAGGAAACAGTTTTGACATCGTTGAGCTATGGATTTCAGTTAAATTAGTTCTATATGCACCGGAGGAAACAGTTTTGACATTGTTGAGCTATGGAATATGCGTGCAAACTGTAAAATTTGGTTATAAAT
>CAODLS014679721.1:0-12146 GCA_948243855.1 Flueggea neowawraea | reverse complement strand
TGAGGCTATAGCTTCATAATCTGTAGTGCAATAAGAAGGTTGGTTATTAAGTGAAATGATCCACTTAGCACTAACCACCTAAAGAACCTATGATAGTCTTTAGTGGCAGTCAACCTCGATTGTAGCAAGTTGAGATCAAGTATCATTTAGTAAAGAACTTGGTTACACAAGTCAAGTAAATTTGAGTACAAGTTGAAGTGAACTTGGAATATAAGTCTATGTGAGACGAGATCGTAAGATCCGTTAATAAAAGCTTATAAGGAATAAATTTCTTAAGAATTGTATGGCACACAAAGTGTGTAATCCCTTAAAACATGATCTATAATAAGATCATTGTGGGCAATACACGAGCGCAAATATTGAGAGTTGACATTTGTTGTAGCGTTACATGTGAATGTGAAAGCATGTTGGACAGAGAAGTAACTCACTCACACAGGTGTTTGCCTTAGTTTTTCTAGTATGTTGGGGGAAGAACTAAGATGAAGCTGGTTTTGAACGTAGAGAGAGATCTTGAGCACGTTCATAATCAAGAGGTCGTCTTGCATTTTATAGTCGTGAGTTCATTATAAAATGGCAAGAAAAAGTCATATGTAAATAGTCATACGCCATAGGATGAATTCTTATGTCGATCATTAAATGATCAAATGCTAAAATTGAGAGACTTTTAGCATATTCTGTCTTAAAACCAGAAGTAATCTTGTCAAGTGTGGATTAAGGTTAGATGTCAAAATGCATCGTAATCGAAGCTTCTGTGTTGTGTTTATAATGTTGTATAAACATGCGCTCCTCAAAGGGAAAGAAAGAGCACTACAACACATGTTCATACCATATGTGTTATATACACGATCATTAGGATGGAAAATATTGATAAACGATCTCACTTTTCCTAGTGTGAGACCCTGCCGTGAATATGTGGTTCTCGGTAATACCTACCCATAGAACCCTTAACACATTCAATATGTGTAGTTGAGTTTGGCTATTTTAACTTGCCGTTAATGGTCATGATTGATTCGACCAAGCGTGACAAGATGGAAAAGTAAACTTAGTTATGTGGATTGTCTGGTGTAAGAGGGAAAGTTTGTTTCTAGACGCATTCGCACTAGTCTCAAAAGTTTGCTTAGTCGGCTCTCATGTAGCATGACACGTGATGTGTGAACTATGAGTAAAGCTTTCATGAGATCGAGTAGTTCGAAAGCAGAGATTGTGTGATTACAAACTAGGGGAAGACATACGTTTCCAGCAGATTGTGTTGTTGTTGCATACATTGTGGTAGAAAAGAATTGCTCTACGAAAGACGCCTTCTAGCAGGATTGAGATATGAGCTGTTATATAACCCTAACAGGTGTATAGCAATTACGCTCTCATCGTATGCTGGTCGCGCGGTCTATTTGCATGTATGACACGAGGTCTTAATCATGATTGATATTAGTTCTATCATGATCCATGACGAGTTATGATTTCGTCATGTGTGAGTGAGAGATATTGAAAAATGCGGTCCGCTTAGGACAAATGAACCGAACTTGGTTGATCTCACATCGACCATGGACCAAGACCAATTGGAAAGCCCAATTGAGGAGAATCAAACTCGATTAGTCAATGTGTGAACTGGTACGTGAACCGAGACCAATTGGCAAGTCCAATTGAGTTAGAGATGAAATGAGTTCGTTGGGCCTATTAGGTCGTTAGCCCATTTGGAAGCTATATAAAGGAGTCTTCCTCCTTCATTTCATAGGAGACATTCACTCCACCACCTCCCAAACAGGGAGAGAGAGAGGTCAATACCTCATGTCCCGAGTCCTGCACAGATCACGTGTGGCATCTAGACTGCGAAACAGTCGAGCACTCTCGTTGACATTTTAATGGTGGTTTACTCACAAGACCAACATAAAACTGGTCCTGCTCCGCTGCTAGCTTCCGCTGAAATCGAGGTTAGTAAGTCGAACCTATTTATTATATTGTTTATTAGTTAAACTGGTATATGATTCCTTTAAAGATATT
This sequence comes from Flueggea neowawraea, assembly GCA_948243855.1. Taxonomy (NCBI): domain Eukaryota; kingdom Viridiplantae; phylum Streptophyta; class Magnoliopsida; order Malpighiales; family Phyllanthaceae; genus Flueggea; species Flueggea neowawraea. The sequence continues at coordinate 10,148 of CAODLS014679721.1, read as the reverse complement.
TATTATGTACTTTTTTCTAATTGATTTTTATTTTTTAGTTTTATTTTAACTCAAAACATACATGTTGTATGTAAATAATGAAACTAAATGCTTTATTTAAGAAACCCAAGACCTATGTTTTTTAGTTTTTATTCTATTAATATTCAGTTGTCTATAGTTGTTTTTGTTTTATTTTATTTTATTTTATTAAATATACAAACTATGTGTTGTTTTCTGTTTCAGTTTTCTAATTTTGAAAAATAAGGACACCACGTGTAATTTAAAAGAATAAATTGTAATTTAATTTTTAAGATCATACAACTGTAAATTAGGATTTTCATCGCTGTAAAGATAAAGTTAGGGCCCAAATATATATACACGTGGTTTAGATTCATAAATTATGGATTCACATAGCTTACTTTCAATATTTTAAGCAGAAAATTTAAAATTTCCAATGCATGGATGCAGCTTTATAAATTACATTCTGGACCTAGCAAACGATTCAAATTTGTTTAAAACTTGTTTAGAATTTGTTTAGTATTTTTTATTGTATATTTTTTTATAACTTGTTTAAATTTGTTTAGGACTTGTTTAGATTCCATTAATATTTAAATATACGATTAATATATATCTTCAACATATTTTATAACATGTTTAAAACTTATTTTATATTTGTTTATAATTCACAGAAACAAATGCCGTGAATTTGAAAATGCAGAACCGTGTATAAGGATTAATGACAATGTAAACCAGTAATTGTGAAAAGATAAATCTGTAATAAATATACTCAGCTCTAATGGAGGGAATATTGCAAACTTAATGGTTATATATTATGTAATTTCCTTTAAAATTAGCCCTTTTAATGATGTTGTAAGAATGAGTCCAGCCCCAAACGTAACATTTGTTTGTCCATTGTAAAGAGGCAAGGGATGAGGGCCCACGGACCCTCAATTCATGTGAGCTTGCCTTTTTTTGTTTTTGACAGAATGTGGGCTTACTCAAAAACCCTTTTTGTAAATTTTACAGAAGGATCCAATGCTGGGCACCTGGACAGGTCGGATTGGAGGACATTTTCTTAGCCCGGTCATACAGGTCGGGTCGGGCCCTGTTGAGCGGACCAGATGCCTAGCCTAGGCTCGCCCATCCAAAATGGTGGGCCAGCCCTGTCCGCGGGCCTTTTTAAAAAAATTAATATTCTGTATTTTTTATATGAAAATAAAATTTAACCTATACTTTGTTATATAAATTATATTTTAATAAATACAAACAAGTCTTAAATTTATAATTGACATTATTTTTACTAATTTATAATACATAATACATCAAATTAATATTAATATTATATATATATATATATATATATATATATATATAAAATATGACTGAACTAGGCCGGCCAACCGATCCTAACCATACGCCCAGACCCGAACCTATTTCTTAAAAAATATAGGCGAGTCTAGTTGGACTGCGGCTAGAAATTAATGGCCGAGTCCGGCCCTTTTTTGGGCCAGCCCAGCCCGCCGAGCTGGGCCAATTTGCTCAGCACTACAAGGACCATACATACTAGAAATAATAGCATAAATAGTCACTATTTTAACCTCTTCCACTAATAGATCTGATCTGCATAATTTTTGTATGAGAAGACAATCACTTCCAACCAATTTCTTAAAAATAAGGAAATGATACTTAGTAAAGAACTAGTTGGAGGCCCGAACGATGTCACAGAATACTTTGAATTAAATTTTATTGTCTTATAAATATTTTAAGATTATAATAAAAATTTGTCTCAAATTTAAAAAAATAATAAAAATATAAAAATTTCTGTATACACTTTACAAATCAACAGTCAAATGAACAAATGCTATCATGTTATCCTAATAACCTACGCCAATAAAATTTACAACTATCTTATTAAAAAAATAAATCAACATATATTATTAAAAGCGCACCTCATTTTTGCATCAAGTCACCTAAATTGCAGAGTCTAAAACTATTAAAAATTTGCTCGATCTTTGACTAAACTTGTTTCAGTCATGAATTGGCCAACTAAATTAAATTCCCAATTCCAGCTGTAGGTAGAGCATAGAGTGCGCAGATCTATCGATGTTTTTCAAAAACTGCCACTCGCCCAACAATCCTGTAAAGTGAAAATAAATCCACTAAATTCAGATGATAAGCATAAAGGCATTTCAACAATGACAAAAAAAAATTGAAACTAAAATTGTTTCTTTAATGTTAACTTAGCACGCACAAGCAGAGATCTGCTATGTCGAATACTACGGCAATAGTTTGGAAATAAAAACACACACACACAAAAGAAAATTAACATATCTATATGTAAATGAAGTATTACCCTTCCCCAAGAGAATGAACATGTTGGATCTTTGCCTAAAATATGCTAATTTTTAAACATGATAACATAAACAATTCTCTTTATGATTTCGTTACTTTCTAAGTCATTTTTCTAAAAATGCTGACCTACCTACAAGTTGTCAGATGCCGGTTCATTAGACAGAGATTAGCTTATATTGCATGGAACCTGTAGCTAGAGATGCTGAAAGTAAATATGCACAAGACTTAAAAAAGTTATACGCTAATACCGGATGGATGGAAGAAGTTAATGAAATTAGGAAACTACAATTTTCAACAAAAGAGGGAGGGAGGGAGAGAGAATCAACCATGAAACTAACACATGAGTGGTTTAGAAGCAAAACCATGCAAGCAAATATGATCAACACTAACAGCTTCTTGACTACAGAAGATACAACTTGTAACTATCTGTATATTACTGCTCAATAGGAAATGAGGATTAGTAAAATGTTCGTGATTTTCCATATGTTACATTAAAAAAATGAAATAGAGGCACATTACAAAAATGAAATCAGCACAACACAAATGGAGGAGAAAAGAAAATACTGGTTGCATAAAGCTAACATGAATACATAAGATAATTCGTGTTGAATTTGAAAAGACAAATAAGTTGAAAATTAATTATACGTTGACAATGAGATAAAAGTAATTGTGAATCGTCTGTTCTATTTGTGAACCGTTGTAAATTATTTAAAATGATTTACAATAATGTACAATATAATGTATACTATTTTTATGAATTATTGTGAAGTCAAAATTGACTCTAGAAAAAAAATATTTTTTGAAGAAAATTTTTGTTTAAAATTACTAAAAAAATAATTAAAAAATTATTCACACTTTTTTAAAAATATGATTTGTATACAATATTGTAAATCATTGTAAATCGTTATGAACTCAAAACACAATCTGGATTGAGAATTTTTTTAGAAAAAAATAAATTTCTCATGAAAAAATCAATTTTTTGCTTTTTTTAAAAAAATATCATTTTTAATATGTGGTAGATTTAAGGTGGCATATTCAATATTTGCAAACATATATATATATAATTTTTAGAAGGAGACATTTTTTTAAAATATATCTGTAATTTTCACTAAACAATTGGCTCAAAAAAATGGAGATAAACAACTGGCCGCTCATGCACAGCCATTCACGTTCCATCTATACCATTACTCAAGATTCCAACTTCCCTTTTCATACCATCAATTATACATTTATGCCACCTCTTGGGGCTAGCCTGACGACTGGGTCATTTCCTCAGTTCATGTGGTTACGGATTCGATGCTCTCAATGGGAGAGAGTGGACATAGTTTGGCATGCTCCTGATTCCCACTGCTAAGCGAACATTCAGAATTGTAAAGTTGTCTATATGATCACGCTTATTAGGGTTTAGCTACAATCCCATCCCCTCTAAAAAAAATAAAATATACATTTATGCCTGTCCCTGATTTTTATTTTAATTACTAAAGTTAAGGAAAAAAGACAACAAAGTTAATTTCACATATCATATTATAAAAATAGAATAAAATAATGGTATTTATTTCTTAAGTGGGCAATAATAATAATGTTTATGGAGTAATTGATTGATTTTGTTGACATTTTGATGGTTGATTAGGAAACATCTAAGAAGGCAGAAGGTCAGAAGGAAGAGGGGAGGTGTGAAAGAGGGTTACATTTATATATACGCTCACATAGCTTAGCCTCTGCTATCACAATTGGCAATCCCACCACGAAGTTCCTAATAAAGATATATTGATGGATTCCATCAACTCCTTCAAGGGCTATGGCAAGGTAGACCCCGCTGAAGAAGAAGCCTTCCGCCGAAAGACTCGCAGGAAGTGGATTCTCCTCATTGTCTCCTTCGTCCTTCTCTGGCAATCATCGCAGCTATAGTCGGCACCGTTCTCCACAAACGAAACGGCGGCTCTTCCTCTAATTCCCCCCTCCCACCTCCCGAGCTGACACCCCCTGCCTCTCTCAGAACCGTCTGCAGTGTCACTCAGTACCCCTCCTCCTGCTTCTCCTCCATCTCCGCGCTTTCCACATCCGACAACTCCGACCCTGAACTCATCTTCAAGCTGTCTCTACATGTTGCCATGGATGCCCTCTCCAACCTCAAAGACTACCCTTCCAAGCTCACTGCTTCCACGAACGACACCACCCTAAGGGCTGCTCTCAATGTTTGCGCCACTGTATTCGACGATGCTGTGGATCTCCTCAATGGTTCTATTGCTTCCATGGCCGTGGGGGGCGATGGCCGACAAATTTTGTCACCGGCCAAGATTGATGACATAAAGACCTGGCTCAGCGCTGCCATCACTTACCAGGAAACGTGTCTCGATGCTTTGCAGGAGTTGAATTCCACTAAGCATTTCAACTCCACCATTCTGGGGCAAGTAAAGACGGCCATGGAGAACTCCACCGAATATGTGAGCAATAGTTTGGCTATTGGGGCTAAAATCTTGAGCCTTCTATCGGATCTAAATATTCATCGGAGGCTACTGGGATTTGAAAGAATAAGCGAGAGGGATGGGTTTCCGGGTTGGGTGAGAGGAGGAGACAGGAAGCTGCTGCAGGATTCCAACATCATCCCCAACGTGACAGTGGCCAAGGACGGCAGCGGCAATTAAAAAACAATTAAAGAGGTAGTGGAAGCTATTCCCAAGAAGAGCAAGTCCAGATTCATCATACCCATCAAGCAAGGGGAGTATGTGGAGAATGTTATTTTGGATAAGAACAAGTGGAATGTCATGATTTTCGGCGACGGAATCACCAAGACTATCATTTCCGGCAGTCTCAATTTCGTTGACGGAACTCCCACGTTCGCTACCGCTACTTTCGGTAATTATTATTCTATTTTATAATTCAGTTCAATAAGAATTTCTCCAGTTTTATTTAACATACATGCTATAGTCGGTTCAGCTAGGATTAATTGATTGCCTAATTCCTTTTTTCATACATAGCCAGTCCACATTCCGCATATATCCTTTACCAAGGAGTCTTGCCATCTCAATTGGGTGGTTGCTTGTATGGGTAACTTTCGTGTGGTTAGAATCTTAGCTAATCCGACCGCGTCAAGTTGTGTATCATCAAGGTGTGCGTAGATCAACCAAGAGAAATAATAATTAATAGGCAGTTTAGCGTAAACAAGTTAGCTCAGTGTGAAAGCTTCAATAAGCTATTGGAGAGAGAGAGGGAGAGAAGGTAGCAAAAGGATACATGTTGTAGATTCATGCGGAAGAAAATGAAAGATGGATTGTGGCGTGTCCTCATGTGAATTGGAAAGCATATGGTTGCCATTAATGTTGAGTTGAACGCATAATTTTTATCACATATACGAATTTAGCTGAATGAGTTGAAGTCTACCCACCAAGCGGTCCCATTTGCATTGCATGATCAAAGCCTTCAGCCTGCAGACTCCATCGTTTAATAATGAGATTAACTTGGCTGATGTTAACTGGCTGTTAGATTCCACTTGTAACTTGCGTGCTCTTGGAAGTGCTTCAAGTTTGAACTAGCTCATATGTCCTTCAAATCAGAGCGCCACAATTTGTTGATTTTAAATGAGAGGCCACATCCCACATGTGACATGTTTGGTCCTTTTGGTTTATTGTGTTCTTGTTGGTCCGCATAACATGCATCTGATCTGATATTCTCTATTGTTCTCCTCTGTTGCAAAATAGAGGCCTTCCGTCTGACATTTTTGAAAACAAAACTCCTATTGATTAGCAAATTAAGTTGTCTGATTAAGCTATATATGAATGACCACAGTTAATAACCATAGGTCGTATGTTCAACAGCTGTTGCAGGCAAAGGCTTCATGGCAAGAGACGTGAAATTTATCAACACGGCAGGGCCCCAGAAGCACCAGGCAGTTGCCTTCCGTTCGGGCTCAGACATGTCAGTATACTATCGATGTGCATTTGATGGATCCCAGGACACCCTGTACCCTCATTCCAATCGACAGTTCTACCGTGAATGCCACGTTACAGGGACAATTGATTTCATATTCGGGAATGCAGCAGTTGTTCTCCGGAGATGCAATCCAAGGCAACCCCTGGCCAGGCAGTTCAACACTATCACAGTTCAAGGCAAGAAGGACCCTAATTAAAACACTGGCATTTCGATCCAAAACTGTGCACTATCTGCCCTGGATACGAATCTCACGGCTGCCACATATCTTGGTAGGCCTTGGAAAGAATATTCAACTACTCTGATTATGCAATCTAATATTGGTGGGTTCTTGAACCCATCGGGCTGGATATCGTGGGTCAGTGGCGTTGATCCACCCAGCACAATATTATACGCCGAGTACCAAAACGATGGGCCTGGTTCGAGGATGGACCAAAGGGTTAAATGGGCTGGTTACAAGCCCAGTCTCAGGGCAGACGAGGCGGTCCAATTCACCGTGGACTCTTTCATCCAAGGCGGCCAGTGGTTGCAGCAGACCAGCGTGGCCTTTGATGGATCCCTGTGATCTAAACCAAGAATTGGTAAACAAATTGTGTGCACCGCCATACTAAAGTTTCCTTCTTTTTTTTTTTTTCTTTCGTTATTCGCTTCTTCCTCTTGCAAAGAATCAGAAAAAAAGTTGTCTAGAATTGTCAACACAGAAGAACGATTTTCTTTTATTTTTGGTTGTCTTGGTTATTCATGTTACATAGTTTAGGTTTTAAGTGGGTGGGGTGGATTAGAACAAGTTCTTAAGTGCTCGTTTGGCAATGTAACGTTTTTTATATTTAGTATATAATATATAGGAGTTTTTGTTTTTTATAATAGTGAAAATTGATGATGATGTAAGTATTTTTTTTTGTTGTTATTTTTTACAAAATTTTAAAAATAACCTTGGATGAACAGTTAGCTTTTTGAGAACGTGGACAGAAATGTTTACACAAGGATTAAAAATGTAATTTTGCATGCCAACATCTCATAATTGCCCGGTTAAAATTGCACCTGCTGCTTGAAAAAAGCTAATTGGCCAAGCAAATATTCTGTCAAATATGTTCTTATAATTATCTAAGTAGATAAACTACAATATTTTTTATATAAATTAAAAAATTAGTTAAGTTATTAATTTTATTGTAGATTTTTAAATATATTCTTATAATTATCTAATAGAAATTAAAAATATAATTTATTATGTATTTAAATATGAATAATATAATAAAATATGATATAATTATTAATATTAAAAATGAAATAAATGTATATATTAGAATATGTATAAAAAAATGTGGCCTATTTTGTTAGGGATGGCAAAAGTATTTTTTGGAGAAAAAATGCTAGCTGCTCCTTAGATGCTAGGTACTGGGATCTCCCAAATAAGCTCTAAATGTATGCGTATATATATGTATGTATATATATATATTTTTGGATCAGAACGCAACCTTTTTGCACAACCATTTTGTGTAATGCTGTGTTGTGGGGTGGTGCCTTTTCGGACCTTTCCTGAGTCCAGTAAGCATATAAATTTGATTTATTATAAAAATATGATAGCCAAATGACTTTTCGTCTGAGCCATTGGGGCAGGGAAATAGGCGAGTCAAATTGTCCTTTACCGTTTTGAACAAGGATTAGAGCAAAGTTCAAACAAAAAAAAAAAGATTAGAGAGGTGTTGATCTACTTGTAAAAAGAAATTAATTAAAAAAAAATTAGGAGGGCAGGAGCAGTTTGTTAACCTCGGGCACGACGCTGCCTGGCTAGTTTAAAGTTACACACACATATAAAAGACATAATTAAAGAGGGGGTTGAGAGAGGAATCTGTGGGCAGCTCAGCTGGGCGCAAGAATCGGCGATGGATTGCAGAGGAAGGCAGTAGCGAAATTAGTATACTACACCTACACGAGGAGAGAGAGAGAGAGACATTTCACAACCCAAAAATGGGTTTTCAAGTCTAATACAATTTAGTACACTGCCTGGCTAGGGTACAAGCAAGTTGATTTTTCCATCAACTCAACTAAAGCTCAACCAAAAAAACGGAAAAAAGGGCAAAAAGAGAAGAAAAGTAAAGACGTCAAGTATACCATCAGGGAGTTTCTCTCTCTAACTCCGTGTCTGTGTGCGTGTTGTTTGTGTGAACATCTGTGGAGTAGAGACAGCATACATATAAAGGATGCGGAGATTTGTGATTGGCAGAGCCAAAGACTTCCTTCGTAAATCTCGCCATCACCACCGTTTTCTATCCTCCGCTTCTTTCTCTTCTGCAACTTCATCTTCACCCTCCATGGCTCCTCTCTCGCTTGATGATATTAATCCTAAGGTTTATTTCTCCTCTTTCCCCGTGATTTTCCTTTTCTTTTCACTATTAATCCTAAGGTTTATATTTTGCTGTTTGGTTGTTCCTTCTCACAGATATACTAATTATGTTAGATTGTGTCGGTCATTCAAATAACAAAATGGTTATTGATTCTGCGAAGCATCAAATACCGCCCTCCTTATTTTTCAGTTAATCTTAGTTTGTGCTTGCTATGCATTTCTTCAACGATTGTTCCTTGTTTTCCATTCCACCAGGTTTTGAAATGCGAATATGCTGTCCGTGGTGAAGTAGTCACCCTTGCACAGGTATATATACATACAACTACCTCCATTTCAACCACATATTAACCGTATTTACTTGATCAAATTATGTAATTCCCACAATCTTATGATGCAGCGTTTACAAGAGGAATTAAAGGCCAATGCAGGCTCTCATTCTTTTAATGAGGTATCTTTTTTCTTCCCATTTCATGTGTTTATAAGGAAGCTACTTCTTTTCTTCTTCTTTTGACTCGATAAACCACATGATAGATACTCTACTGCAATATCGGAAACCCCCAGTCCCTTGGCCAGCAGCCTATCACTTTCTTCCGAGAGGTTAGTCTTTGGCCCAAAATACTTTCACTCTGTTCAACTGGAATCATAGTCACCGCCATCTTTTTTAATCCCCTTAGGTTCTTGCATTATGTGACCATCCTTCTATTTTGGACAGAAGTGAAACACAGGGTATTTTCAGGTACGTAATTTTCATTTGTTTCGTTCTTCGACTTGTCTGTCTTCTTTCTCTGCTTTGAATTGTGTTGAAACTGACGAAATTATATTTGTTGGAAGTGTCTTCGCAACTCTCTTTTTGTTTAGAGTTACCATATGTACTGCTTGAAGTTAAAAAAAAATATCAAAATTTAACTTCTTGTCAGCTTCTCGCAGTGCTGATGCCATTGAGCGAGCTTGGCAGATTCTTGATCAAATTCCTGGAAGAGCAACTGGTGCTTACAGTCACAGTCAGGTTATCCATCTCACCATATTTTGAAATCCTACTTCCATTTCATAGTAATGGCTGAATAGAGCACCACTAATGTTTCCCCTTCGTGCATCAGGGAATTAAGGGATTGCGTGATACAATTGCTGCTGGAATTGAAGCTCGTGATGGCTTTCCCGCTGATCCAAATGATGTTTACTTGACAGATGGTGCAAGTCCGGCGGTAATAATCCACCCTATATAACTTTTGTGCATGCAGATACAAATCTACATGATGTCCAAACCTCAACAAACTGATAATGTTTTCCTCCATATCAGGTCCATATGATGATGCTGTTACTGATAAGTTCAGAAAAGGATGGAATACTTTGTCCCATTCCTCAGTACCCCTTGTACTCTGCGTCAATTGCTCTTCATGGTGGCACTCTGGTACGAACTAAATTTAAGATGGTTTTGAGCCTATGACTCCCTGTAGATAATCACTTGTAGTGGGAAGTGCAAAGCACAAACCAAAACTATATTCAATTCTTCTTATCTTTTAGAGTTGAAATTACTTTGCTTGGCACT
>CAODLS014679074.1:0-14377 GCA_948243855.1 Flueggea neowawraea | reverse complement strand
AAAGTGTGTTGGACCTCCATCGATGTTCTATAACACTTAATCCTCGAAAATTACATCTATAATTCATCATCAAACATCAAATCATCCTCAAAATCATCAAATTATTTTCAAATATGCTCTTAAACATCCTCAAACATCTTCAAACACCCAACATCACTTAAATCATTCGAGGTTCAAATGACATTCCAACAGAAACCTTGTCGAAATTTGGTCGGAATGCTCCAGGGAATTGATTGGAACAGACAGGGTATTACATTTTTCGTCCATTAATTTTATTTAATTATAATTATGCTTAATTGGTGTCATTATATACTAAAGAAGTTCAAAATTTTAAAGATTATAATTTTCCAATTTTATGAAGATTATATCATTTGACTTATTTTCTATGTTATTAACTGGTTAATTAGTCAATGTCCACGAATTTTATTTCCTTAATTATTAATAGAAGATCAATAATTTTTTCCTCTTAGATATAAAAATAAAAAAAATTATCTTTTTTTGAACATAAAGAATTCTTTTAGAAATTCATAAGAATATATCGTTATATACTATAAATTTAGTTATTGGGAGAAAATTATAGGACTTATATCATGATTTAGTAATTATTTTTTTCAATTAGTATTTGGTTCAAAACTTTATTTGTTAGGAAACAAGTGTGAATAATTAAGAGTCACACATTGGAGAATAGCGTTGTGTGTGAATGACTTATAAGTCGTGCAAATCCACAACCTATTGCCTTAAGGTTTCGGGTAAAGATGTAATGTCAAGCCCACTTGTGTGCTCCTTCACTAGGCCCACATATGAGGCAAATCTCCCCAATGTTTCTCAGGTCTAACAAGTGGTATCAAAGTCGACGGTTCTGCTGGGACATGCAAGGACGAGTATGATGCAATGGTATGAGTGCGGTAATATGGTGAAAAGCTATATTAACTGGTGAAGCCTGGATCTACTGTGTGAGCGGCCAGAAAAAATATAGTAGACAGAAAGGTGGAGTCATGGAAGAAGCTCTTGGTGACACCATGGTGATGACCGAGCCCGAGCTCCTAAGCCCAAGGACAATGAAAATTTGTGCTAACTAGTGAAGCCCTTGTTTAATGAGAGTGATGGGGTTAGTTCGTAGATGGGTGAAGTCACTGAAAATATTCCACATTAGACATAGTCGATGAGGTTTTATAGAATTTCGCAATACTAAGAGTGCTTTCCATTGCAGGGGGAGCATGCCTAAGCCCGATACGGAAGAGATTCATACTTAAGGGGGATACTGCTAGGAAGGAAGTGTGAATAGTTAAGAGTCCCATATCGGAGAATAGTGGTGTGTGTGAAGGACTTATAAGTGGGGAAAATCACACTTTTATGAGAAGAAAAAATACTGAATTTAACAAATAGAATGGACCCAAACACATTTTCTCAAATGGAAACACGTGTGAAACTTCTCTAAAAAATACCAGATTTATAAATAGGGAGATAAACATTATATTTCATCGAGAAATTGCAACATTTTCAAAGGTCTTCAAAAGTCTCCAAAGATCTCCAAAAGTCTCTATAAGGTCTCCAAACACAGAAATCACGATATTTTCAAAGGACTCCAAAAACTCTCCATAGGTAGAAATCACGATATTTTCAATGGTCTCCAAAAGTAGAAATTGTGATATTTTCAAATGTCTCCAAAGGTCTCTAAAGTTTTCTAGAAAGTCTTCAATGGCCTACGATGGTCTATAAAATGGTCTCCAAAGGTCTACAGAAGTGCTCAAAATGGTGTTCACAATTTTTTATAAGGAAGTCTATTTAAATTAAGCTGGTTGACATGTATGACGTATTTTTTTCGTTGGATTACACCTTTTTTCATAAAAAGTGACTTGAACAAAGTCTACATAACATTAAATTTAACTATACCAAAAAGTCTCAAGAAGCCTCCACAAGTCTTGAAGTCGCTATTTTACAAACTCGAATTACTAATAATCAATTACATATTTAATATTAAAAAACACAAAAAAAAAACTGCAGGAAACCCGTGCAAATCCACAACAAAGCCTCCTCCATCCTTCAACCCAATCAAACAGCTAGGGTTTCAAAACCCCTCCTCTGCTGCAACACACTCCCCCTTCATTGCATCTCTTCCCTTGCAACCCTAGCTCAACCCTTTCGTCAATCGCGTCGGCTCAACAACAAATCATACATCTGCATCAGAACAAAATCAAATGAGAGAACAAATAGAGAGCGCGATGGAGGAAGAGAGGAGAGAGGAGAAAAGTGAGGACAGAGAGAAGAAAAAGGGGCAACTAGGGTTGAGAAGAAGGGTAATGAAAGAGGAAGAGAGGAGAGAGAGGAAGAAATGAAGAGAGAACAGCCATGTAAAGAGACAAAAATCAAAGAGAGAGAAAAAATTAAGAAAATGATGGGAAAATTTGGTATTTATATGACTAAATATGACATTTTTAAGAACCAAAATTTAAAAAATGGTATATAGCAAAGTCAAACTTAAAAATATGCTAATCAAATAATTTCCAAACTGTGGAGACTTTTTGTCAAAATCTGAATTTTAATTATCACATGTGGCATAATTAATTCTATAAGTGGTGTGGACTCATAGCCTATTACCTTAAGGTTTTTAATTATGACATATATGCTCCTTTACTATACTCACGCGCGAGGTTGATCTCCCGGAAGCTCCATGGGTCCAACATTATTGAACAAAATCCATTATGTTACAAAATTGATTTCAGTTTAGTCGAATTATTAAACTTCATAATCGTTTACATTCATTATTATTAATTTAGTAAAATTATTCCAATCTTTTTTCTTAAATATAAGCAAATTAAATAAATGACACATAACTATAAAGCCCTTTAACTAGTTTAATAAAAATTGACAAACATATTGACAGAAAGTTTCCTAATTATTGATGAATATATTATAGGTAATTACTAATGATTTTTTTAAATTTTCCGTAAACAAATTTTCCATGATTTTGTCCATATTCATCATCGAATTATTGACCAAAATCAGTTTTTCTATGCAAAAAAGGATTATCGACAGATTTTTTCAGCCAGTAATCAACTTTATTTAGTGTTAGAATTCAATTATCTCTTTTATCAAGGTTTTGGTAGACGACATACAAACACATCTCAACGACAGCAACTACTTGCCATGACGTTTGAGTTTATAGGCTGGTGCACTTATAGCCAGTGCGATATACCACGAAAACGTAATTGACTTATATTGGCGTCACATATAGCGGCGAAAACCAAATTGGCTTGTCTTAGCGTGAGACGTGTCATGAATGCAATCGATCGAGATTGTTTTATGCAGGGGATAGCATCATAACAAACTGAAGCTTTATGTAATAAAACGTTGTCGGCAATTGTAATATCATGCACGTTCCAATTGGATTCATGTAGCATTCCGTTTGGTTTCGTAGTGATCTGGGATGTTTGGAGATGATTCGTGCGTCATTTTATTAATTTTTTGGGTTTAGTTGATCCTAGGAGTGTTGGGAATTATTATTTTTAAGTTTGGAATGCATTAAGATGCGGAATTGCTCTTGTAAAGCATGATGGAGACTGTCTATGCATGTTGTGAAGAAGTACGTGTGTTGAGGCGAAGCTACACACATTGATCATAATCTGGGTTGGTCCGTGAAACTACTTAAGACATCTAAGAGCGTTGTGGATCATCTACGCACGTAGAACTTCTTCTACGTATGTAGACGACCTGCTACCCACATAGACTTGCCCAGAATGTGTTGTTTTCAAGTGAAATGTTGTGTTTTGGCATGTAGGTTTATAAATCCCAACCCCGCCCCCTCCGCCTCCCTCCCTTCCTTCGTCATTTACTCTTCTCTTTCGTCATATTCGCTCCCAAAACTCTCTCTCTTGGTCACCCATTTCTCCTCATTCGTTCCTCGACACCTCTAGAGGTAAGATCAAGCTTCTAATCCCTTCGTTTCATCATTTTCATGCAAGAATCTTATATTTGGGTTTTATGCCGAATTTAAAATGGGTTTTGGATTTTGATGATTTTTGTTGAAATGGGAGCTAGATCTCGTTTGTTTATGATGAATTGTGGTTAGATAAACATAGATTAAGCTTGGATTCATGATATTTGAGTTGTTTTTGTGGAGGCTAGGGTTTGGTCCGGTTTTGGCCAAAATTTTGAAGATTTTGTTTTGTTTTGATAGAATCAATTATAGATTCATGTATCTAAGGTTGATTATGGTTGATTTGACTGATTTGGAACATCTAGTATTGATCGATATGGATTTTAAGATGTTTTTGCAAGAATTTATGTCGCGACGACTAAAACTGAAATTTTGTTAGGTTTGGATCAATTTGTAATTTTGAGAGTTAGGGACTGTTTTGCAATTTTTGAGAGTTTGAGGACTTATTTGGGAATTCTGACTACTTGAAGTACTCATTTGCAAATTTTGAAAAGTTTGATGCCTATTTGGTAATTTTTGGAGGTCCTAGAGATGAAAGTATAATTTTACAAAACTTTAGGAACCAAATTGTAATGTTACATTTCAATTTTCGAGATGAAAGCGTTAGATCTTCAGTTGAAATAGGTTTTCAACATTGTTTTGGGGTTTTATCATGCATTTGCATGTGCATATCATGAATTGGTATTGCCACAGTACCACATTTTGATTTGTTTCTGATCAGTTTGCTTTTGATATATATATTTGTTTCAGCTTTATGTTCCTACCAGCACGACCAGCCACCAATTAGTGGTGTTTGACTGGATTATTAGGTTGGACATCTAGGTAAGTGGATGACAACTTCAGACATATGGGTTGTGTCTTGAAATCTATTTGTCTTTGCTGTGTTTAGGCATATTTCTAAAATTGCACTAATAAGAGGATTGACTTAATTAAAATTGATTATGTGATTTTTAATAATCATACGTTTTTGAACTTTGATATATATATAAAGTTCATATATATATATATATATGTGTGTGTGTGTGTGTGTGTGTGTGTGTTTTTATTCTGAGTTTGCATGCTTGTTTGTTTTTGTAATATTATTATAAATGTTTTCTAATATAGGACGCCTAGCTACGGGGTACGTAGCCTTTGATGTACCAATGCTTTGTCAAGGCCCTAGTTACCTGGTTAATTTGGTAGCCATATATCTGGCCAAACATACTTATTATATCGGATGTTGGCACATAACACATCACCTTTGCTTCTGGTGCTATATGCACATCCTCTGTTTTTAGTCCCATATCGCGAATATTATGTTTTGTTCTAGTTATTATTATATTAATCTTATGCCTGTGCGCATGCTGTTTGCTTTGGCTGCAAATTGTTTCAAACTGGTTTATGAAATGCTACTATGTATATAATGTGTATATTTGTATACCCACTTATACCTACATGCGATATTTTGGAACTGTTTTCAAAACAGTTTTTGTGATGTTCCAGATACGATCTGGAGTGTCGTTCCTCATTGAGTTTTCTCACCCCCTTAACATTTTCCAGGTACATAGTTTTTGGCTTCGACAACTACAACACATCTTCGACTTCAGTGAGGTGTCTTCTGGTTAATGATGCCTTTTTTATTGGGTTCTTCTATTTTTGATGTTAGAGCTCCATACCGGAATGCTGATGGGTTACTGGGTTGGCATTTGTATTTTTGGTTTTCTCATATATGATTTTGGTTACACTGATATATTTTGTATTAATATTCACTTATATATTACACACACACACATATATATCAAATTTGTTTATATTTTACTTGTTTTGGACAATAAATGTTTTTAATAAATGATTTGATAAATGAATAAATTGGGTAACACTACTAATTCTTTGAGGCTTGTGTGAGATGAGTCGGGCCTCTAGTTCAATTTTTTTGAGTTTGGTTTTGATGATGATAAATGCAAAACATCCATGAAAGAGATCCAAAGGAGCAGACCTGCTGATATCTGACCATAGAGCACATTGAGATGTGGACAAATCTAGCTCCTGCCCATGTAGATATTGAGCTAAGCACGTAGAGTTGAATGGCAATGAAAACAGTGAGCATCATACATTGTGCTAAGCGCGCAGAAAATGATACAATGCACGTAGATTTGATACAAACACTTTTTGGAAATGACTTTGATGATTTACGCACACTTTTTGGAGTGATCTTTGAAGAACATTGTACAACGCACGTAGTGAAGGTCCTACGCACTTAGACAGAGTGCCAAAATACTGACAAATTCAAGACTGTAATATCCTGTATTTTCCCTCTATTGTATTTTTTTCTTTTTTCCTCGAGTGAATTTTCCGGTAGAAAATTTTTCTTCATTACATGAATTTTTCTATTAATTTTGCAATCAAGGAAATATATTTTATTGGTCTTATAAAATTTGATATGATAAAAAATTGTTTATTTTTATTGATTAAAGTTATTATGTTCAATTTGTTTTAGTAAGTAAATATGTTGTTTAATTTTTATTAATTATCCGAAAATTTTTTGTTAAATTTCAAAATTTATTTTTGAAATTTGAAAGGTTAATTTTGAGTTTTAAATGTTAATTGGGTGTTTAATGAAGTTTAGAAATGATTTGGAAGTGATTTATTAAGTGAAAAATTGATTGGAAATGGAAAAGAAAAATCTGAAGAAAGGAAGCTGAATTGTTGGTTGTTTGAGTGTGTTTGGCAAGCTACGCGTCGTTTGGTTTGCTCTACGCTGTCGTCCGTGGCTTTGTAGGGTCGTCTGCGTGTGTGAGTGTTCAGCAATAAATTGAAAACGATGCCATTTGGTTTCATTATTCTTCAGCACCAAACGACGTCGTTCAGCTTCTTCTTCTTCATTTAAAATCAGGCCCGACGACACTCTTCTCTCTTTCTCTTCATTCTTCTTCGTTCAACAAGCTTCAAACCCTATTCTCTTCCACTCCCTTTGCTTTCTCATTCATTCCTTTTCATCAATCAAGGTAAGATCATGCTTTTAAGTGGATTAATGCATTTTATTTCTTCCATTTATTGCAGAAAATTTTAGGTTTGGTTTAGAGTGCCGAAAATGGAAACTGGGTTCTAGGGTTCGGGTTTCATGATTTTGGATGGATTTGAGCTGGGTTTTGTTGGGTAATGATGGATTGATGATAGAAAAACATGAAAATAGCTTGAATTTGGTGATTTGGTGAATTTGTCTTGATGGGTCAATTAGGTCCGAAAATTTTAATTTCAGTTTGGATGATTTTAGGTGGTTTTGATGAAAACTAAGGTTAGATTTGAACTCCTGGGATTGAATAGAGTTGATTGGAACCATTGCAAACATTGGGTTCCGATTGGTTCGAGATTTACGGCATTTTTTAAAATAGTTTTTTCGTTGCAAGGACTTAGGTGAAAATTTTTGATTTTTCTGAGATAATTGGAGGACTGGGACTGATACTTGACATGATGGTCATATTTGTAATTTTGAAAAATATGTTATAGATTTGTAATTTTGAAAAATGTCTGGTAATTTTGTAATTTTAATAAATTTGAGGTTTTGTTCATAAATTGAGTTATTTGGAGGATTTAATTTTAAATTCTAAAAGTTTGGGATTAATTATTAATTTTCGAGGTCCCGGGGACTAGTTTGTAATTTTACTAAGTTCGGGAACCAAATAGTAATTTTACATAGATTTTGAATTTTGGGTCGTGAGTGTTAGATCTTCGACCGAAATAAGTTTTTGGTCATCGTTTGAGTGCTCGATTTTGCATATGCATGTGCACATATTTCGGTACAGCCACAGCACCAGCATAATATTCTAATTTTTCTGAGATAATTGGAGGACTGGGACTGATATTTGACATGATGGTCAGATTTGTAATTTTGGAGAATATGTTATAGATTTGCTACTTGACTGGATCCTTAGCATCGGATACTAGGTGAGTGGATGGAAGCTTCAGACACATAGGTTGTGTCTCTTCTACTTATATGTTTTTGTTGTGCTATCACCATATCGTGTAAATTAGAATAATTAAAGGATTGAAATCCTAAAATATGGTCTATGTGAGGACTTGGTTGATTTGAACTTGTTTTTTGAAAACCATTTGGGTTTTGGAAAGAGTAATGATACTCTGTCTTTGAAAGATTTTGCGCTTCGGCGAAAGAGGAATTGTTTTTGAGAAATAATATAATTTGATTATGTTATATTTCTTTGGTACATTTCGGAAATAAAATTATGAACCCTATTTGGGATTTTGATACGTTTTCGATAAATAGCATTTGTCTGGATTTTCGAATATCTTTTCGAAATAAAGATTCTGCTTCTGAAAAAATATATATATATTTATAGATTTTGTTTTTGAATTATGGAATCGTTTTGGGAAATCAGTGACTTTGTTTTTGGACTTTGATATATAAGCTATATCTTATATATCTACTTTATTTTTAATATACCCACCGATTGTTATTGGATTTAAGTATACAATGTATATGTTTTGGAGACGGGACACCTTGCTACGGGGTTCGTAGCCTTTGGTATACCAAGGAATTGTTATAACCCAGCTACCAGGGTTGTCGGTAGTCATGTGTCTTTATCAGACACATGATTTGTTTTTGGATTTATGGCAGAGTCCACAATCATTATTGAAGTGGTAGAATGGTACAGACCACACCACAACTATTTCTGGTCCCTTATCCGCGATATTTGTTTCTGACTCTGATATCTATGATATATGTTTTGATTTTGAAACTATTATTATTATTATTATTATTTTTATTATTATTATTATGCCTACGTGGCAAAGCTTGGTTATGGAATTTCTAGAAAAGCTAGAAAGGTTTTTGAGTTTTGTTTCTGAAACTTTCAATAATAGTTTTGAAAGGATATTTGGTTTCCGTTCTGAATTTTTTGCTTCAACTTAAAAGAGTTTTATTTTGGAACTTTCAATAAGATAAAATGTTTTCTAAAGAACTTCACTTTGTTTCTAAAGCATATTGGCCATGGTTCATTTTGGATATATTCTTGAAAGATTTTGGTTTAGTTCCTGAATGATTTTGTGCATGCTGTTTGATTTGATTGCAAATGATTTTGAAATGGTTTTTGAATCGCTATTATGTACATAGCATGTATATACGTATATAATATTATATCTGCTTGTGGTATTTTCGAACTGTTTTCAAAACAGTCTTTGTGAGGCATGTATGAGACGATCTGGAGTGTTGTCCCTCACTTGGTTGACCCCCTTTCTTTGTTTTGTCTCTGTTTACTTATGTCTTTCAAGTGATTTCGATCATTGACATCTTCAGCTCAGTGAGGTGTTGTTTGGTTTGGCGGTGAGTGCCCTTCTGATCGTGCCTCGATTGTATGATTTGTTAGAGGCTCCACACCGGGTTCCTGTGGGATTTGTTATTGTTTTTGTTATTGTCTCTGTTATTTCAAATGTTTTTAATTTGAAATATTTTTTGCACTTATTATTATATATGTTTTATTTTATTACATGATGTTTAAACCTTTATTTGGTTTTATTATTTAATTGAATATGATTATTGGGTAGAAGTTCTGCACTTTGAGGTTGGTGCGAGATGGGTCGGGCTCTTATAGACGGTTCGTCTCGTACGCCGTCATGGTCTCAGGAATGGGTAGTGACAAAGGTGGTATCAGAGCACTAGGTTTCGAGGATTTGAGCAGTTATGTACTCTGATACCAAATGTGGTATCAGAGCACTAGGTTTCAAGGATTTGAGCAGTTATGTACTCTGATACCAAAGGTGGTATCAGAGCACTAGGTTTGTATTGTCTGGGTCGGTTGTGGAGCTTAGGTATCCTTGCTTGAGTTAGTTGATTTGCCTCTGTATGCCTTTCTGAATTTGTTTCAATGCTTCGATATATGTCTCGGTACTATGGAAATAGTTGTTAATTTGACATCTGCATATACACTTTGTGTGATTATTCTGTTCTGAAAAGCGTCCTTAGCAAAATGGAGAGTTTGAGAAGCCGATAAGCGACAATTCTCCGAAGCCGCCAACCAGTTTGTCGCGAATATGCATGGTTCACGTGATATGCCGGAGGTTGTGATTTTAGTACTTCAGTCTTAGTCACTGCTTGTGATTCAGTCGGATATGTATGAGTGTTTGCTCACATCTTTGGACATTTTGAGCAATTCCTTCTCGTTAGGCAACAGAAGGTCAGCCAGCTATAGCTGCCCCAACCATTGCACTGGTTGTGCCTGAGGTTGATTCCATTATCTGATTGATAAGTTTTCTTAAACTTGAGCCACCGATAAATTTGATAAGTTTGATAAACTGCATGGATGACTCTAAGAGGGTAAGATTTGCAGCATTCCTTCTAGATGGTTATATAACTTTCTGGTGGCAAAGTTTCCAGAGAAATGAGAGTATCTCCTAGGCAAATTTCAAGAATGAGCTTATGTTGTTCATCCTTCCTCGTAGTATTGGAGATAGGAATACAGAAGAGTAGCCAAAGTGTCAGAATGGTGCACTCGATTGGGCACAACGAGTATCAAAGTAGAGCTTCGAGCTCTGGTGGTGCAAGCAAGGGTTCAATTCCTTGGTGCAGTGTTTAAAGCGCCACTGTTATCCTTGTAAGTAGCCAGGGTATGTGATAGTCGAGTGTCCTAACTCTAGTATTCCTTCTACCTTTGTACTTTTGTACATGTATTTCTTTGGAATTATGCGAACTTTTGTGCATTCTTGCATAGGTTCTTTTGAACTTCTGTGCATATTTGTGTATCCTTGTCTTTGGATCCTCTGAGCTCTGCATTTGCTGGTATGCATTTCCTATATCCTTATTTGTTGCAATATTCTTTTTGCTATGTCCAGTTAGTCGACACTCTGTTGAGGAATTCTATTGGAGATTCCTTGTTTCTAAGAATCAAATGTAGTTGATTCAATGACATGAGCAATTGTTGGTTTGTTGTCTGACGGCCGATTTTGTTTTTACAAGTTTGAAGTAGATAGTAGTGATTCAGACGATGAGGGCATAATCTGTTATGATTATAGAATATGTTTGACGTTGGTGTTAAATTGAGTGTTAAGGCTCGAAAGTGAATTTGAAAGATGGACCAATAGTACGAGATTTTCCTTGGTACGAATGATTAAGTTATGATTGAAGAGGGACTTGGTGTACATCTGAACTTGGAGACTCTGTAAGAAGAATTGTATGATTGTTTGTTAAGAAGACTAGGAGTATCTTCTGTACAACCAAGTATCGTAGGAGAATTATCCAGGATTTTTCCTAGGATAATAACTTCTATGATTTGGTGGATTAAAAAGGAGAATTGGGGTGTATGACTTGATGTGGGCAAGTAGAGTTTCTGAATGTTGGCAAATGTTTGGCAAGTGGGGTCAATGTTGGATTCACACTGGGTTCCAGAGATTTTGTGGTGTATTTCGGTACTTTAAGAATTGACCAAGGATGAATGATGTGGTTCAATGTTGCTCAGAGTGACGTTGAGAAATTGAAGGAATTGGGTGTTTTGGATAAAGTGAGTTTGACACATGTTAGAAATAACATATTGGGAGGGATTAGTGAATGAGTTGGAAATTGTGGGTGGTGATCCATAGCCAAGCATAAAGGTGCCTGATTGTGTGAAAAGTTTGTTTGGTAGACAACAAATAATGTTGTTACTTCTGTTTAATAACATCCTTTAGTGGGATGAGTTGAGTTAGACTCAGACGTTAGTGTATCATCTGATCGTCAAGATCAATCTGATTTGACTGTGAGGGTTGAACCTCAAAAGTGAAATTTCCTTTGGTTCTTTACCCTATCTTCTTCGGCAACCACATTTGGTTGTTGTGTTCAGTTTGATCTATTGAGTATTATCGAATGTTCTTTCCGCTCTATATTTTTGTGCAATTGTTAAGGCTTTTGAGTTGATATCTGACCAGTGTCTGATGCTTATTCTTCTGACACATAACTGTCTAAGCTTTGAGAAATATGTTCTTTATTCCTTACACCTTTGGGGTATTTTGTGACTTCACAATTTGTTCCTTGAGAATGTTGTCTCATGTTTGTTCTATGAACGAAAGTTTCTATCAATTGAGTGAAGACTCGATTTGTTCTCTGTTGAGCCATCAGTGGATATGGCAATTGTTAGTTTCTGTTAATGCATGAGTCTATATTGAATCTCTTTGCATCTGCATGTTCTTGTATCTTCTGCATTTGATTCTAGACATTTTGAAATGTTAGTGCCAATCTGCATGTTTGTGTTTGAGAACCCTAGGTGTTGCTTTGTTGGATGTGGCGTGGATATCTGCACTTGTCTGACTCTGTTAGTTTGAAAATCAGCATTCATTGTTACTGCATACGTATTCTTTGTTATACTCTGTCTCAAAATCGGTACAATATGTACCCTTCCCTGCATGTTTGCATGCCTTTGTACGACAGAGCTAATACCTTAGTAGAGTGACGGTTGCACTCTATGAGGTTCGATATGTTGAGAATTTGGATTCGACTATGGTTTGGAGATATAGGTTTGATTTCGGCTTTGATCTGATTTGTTTCGAAATTCGAGGACGAATTTGTTTTGAGGGGAGAAGTATGTAATATCCTGTATTTTCCATTGATTGTATTTTTTTCTTTTTTCCTCGAGTGAATTTTCCAGTAGAAAAATTTTTCTTCGTTACATGAATTTTTCTGTTAATTTTTCAATCAAGGAAATATATTTTATTCATCTTATAAAATTTGATATGATAAAAAATTGTTGATTTTTATTGATTAAAGTTATTATGTTCAATTTGTTTTAGTAAGGAAATATTTTGTTTACTTTTTATTAATTATCCAGAAATTTTTCGTTAAATTTTAAATTTTATTTTTGAAATTTGAATGGTTAATTTTGAGTTTTAAATATTAATTGGGTGTTTAATGAAGTTTAGAAATGATTTGGAAGTTATTTATTAAGTGAAAAATTGATTGGAAATGGAAAAGCAAAATCTGAAGAAAGGAAGTCGAACTGTTGGTCGTTTGAGTGTGTTTGGAAAGCTATGCGTCATTTGGTCTGCTCTACACTGTAGTCCGTGGCTTTGTGTGGTCGTCCGCGTGTGTGAGTATTCAGCAATAAACTAAAAACGACGCCGTTTGGTGTCATTATTCTTCAGCACCAAACGACACCATTCTACTTCTTCTTCTTCATTTAAAATCAGGCCCGACGACACTCTTCTCTCTCTCTTCATTCTTCTTCATTCGAAAAGCTTCAAACCTGATTCTCTTCCACTCCTTTGCTTTCCCGTTTGCTCCTTTTAATCAATTAAGGTAAGATCATGCTTTTAAGCGGATTAATGCATCTTATTTCTTCCATTTATTGCTAAAAAATTTAGGTTTTGTTTTGAGTGCCGAAAATGGAAAGTGGGTTCCAGGGTTTGGGTTTCATGATTTTGGATGGATTTGAGATGGGTTTTGTTAGGTAATGATGGATTGATGATAGAAAACATGAAAATAGCTTGAATATGGTGATTTGGTGAATTTTTCTTGATGGTCAATTAGGTCTGAAAATTTTAATTTTAGTTTGGATGGCTTTAGGTTTGATGAAAAGAAAGGTTAGAAATGAACTCTTGGGACTGAATAGAGTTGACAGGAACCGTTGCAAACATTGGGTTCCACTTGGTTCGAGATTTAGGACATTTTTTAAAATATTTTTTTCGTCGCAAGGACTTAGGTGAAAATTTTTTATTTTTCTGAGATAATTGGAGGACTGGGACTGATACTTGACATGATGGCTATATTTGTAATTTTGAAAAATATGTTATAGATTTGTAATTTTGAAAAATATGTTAAAGATTTGTAATTTTGAAAAATGTCGCATAATTTTGCAATTTTAATAAATTTGAGGTTTTATCCATAAATTGAGTTATTTGAAGGATTTAATTTTAAATTCTAAAAGTTTGGCGATTAATTATTAAGTTTTGAGGTCCCGGGGACTAGTTTGTAATTTTACTAAGTTCGGGAACCAAATAGTAATTTTACATAGATTTTGAATTTTGGGTCGTGAGTGTTAGATCTTCAACCGAAATAGGTTTTTGGTCATCGTTTGAGTGCCCGATTTTGCATATGCATGTGCACACATTTTGGTACAGCCACAACACCAGCATAATATTTTGCTTTGTTTCTGATATACCTGTTCCAGATATTTTTGTTCCAGCTTCGTGTCCCTGCCAGGACGACCAGTCACCCACGAGTGTTACTTGACTGGATCCTTAGCATCGGATACCAAGGTGAGTGGATGGCAGCTTCAGACACATAGGTTGTGCCTCTTCTACTTATATGTTTTTGTCATATTCGTCCCATTTCGATCAATTCTCTGTAGCGTTCCGACCAATTCTGACAAGGAATCGGGTGGAACGTCATTCGATCCCAAGTGATCTTGGTTCGTTTCCATAAGGATTTTTGGGAAAGTTGGAGATGATGTTTAGGGTGATTGGAAATGTTCACCATTGTTCTAA
>CAODLS014678337.1:0-11957 GCA_948243855.1 Flueggea neowawraea | reverse complement strand
AGGACGACCATCTCGGAGAACAGTACGATAAACTGCTCCAAATCCTCCACGTCCAAGTTCACAGTCCTTGTTGAGCAGAGCATGCGTTCCAGTGCTGAAGTCAGGTTCACCTGAAAACATGACAAGCTTGCCGGAGTTGGCGTCTGTAGTAGGGGAACGGCTAAAGTCATCTCCTGCAGATAATGCAAGGGCACCTGCAGATCGTGATGCTGATGACCTAACTCGGAGATTCAGGACTGTGATGGCAATCACACCAATGACAATGACAGCAGCTGCGCCAATGGCAATGAGAGCAGATATGCTTAGGATGATCCTCTTGTGACCAATAGTTTCAGGAAGTGAGCCAGGGGTGGAATCCGATGAAGAGTTTGGATTGAGAACAACGGGCTTGGGAAGGACAGCAGGGCGTGACTTGTTAACAGCAGCGCCACAAAGTGATGGGTTGCCATTGACAGATGAAGGGGATACGGTGTTAAAGAAACCAACTGCAGGTAATTCCCCTTGCAAATGGTTGTGAGAAATGTTGAAGGAATAAAGGTTGGGAAGATTAGACATGTGCTTTTTTTTGGACGAGACCTGTAGAGAAGGTTTTCTACTCGTCAATACTTTAGCTAATGCGCATAGTCGATGGCAGTGGTCCCTAGGCCTTTATCAAGTTCTAGGCACTAGGTTTTGTCACACACTCCGTGTTTTATTTGTTTTTGTGACCTGTCTTTAGGCATTATGTGCAAACGTTGAATGTTTATGCAAAATGTATGAATATATTTATAAAATTCTAATGTCATGATGCAAATGTAGCAATGAGAAAACAGAAAATAACACTGACACAGGAATTTATAGTGGTTCGGCTCAAGGGCCTACGTCCACTCCTTAAGTAACTTGCTTAAGTATTTTATTGATTTTGACATATGCAACTTACAGGTATTTACACATCCGAAGAGAATTATAGCTTCAGGCGGTTTGTATTCCACGTCTTGGGCATTTTCTTTCCTTCTAAAGTTTCTAGTGTAGCAGTGTTTTTTGGCCCCAGCATTGAGGAGATCCTGTAGGGACCTTCCCAGTTGGCTTGCAACTTGCCATCTTCCTTTAAGGCGTTGGTAATTGTTGATCTTTGCAAGGCGAGGTCACCTTGTACCATAAATCTTGTCTTTAATCAGGAATTGTAGTATCTAGCAATTCGCCTATGATAGGCTTCAAGTCTCATGCAAGCTTGTTCCCGTTGTTCATTAATGAGGTCTAAGTTCTCCTGAAGAGCATCAGAGTTGTTCTACTCCTGCTCTGGAGTGAGTTTAACTGTTCATGTTGATCCAAAGCTTATATCCACAGGAATTAGTGCGTCTGTCCCGTACACCAAGTTGAATGGAGTCTCTCTAGTAGACACTCGACTTGTTGTTCTGTATGCCCATAGGACACTAGGCAACTACTCCATCCATGCCCCATTGGCTCCTTCCAACTTTGCCTTGAGATCGTTAATGATGGTCCTATTGGAACTCTCAGCTTGCCCATTTGCTTATGGATAAGAAACTGACGCCAGGCTGAGGCAAATACATAGTCGCTCACAGAATCCCCTGAAAGCGTCACAGTTGAATTGCTTACCATGATCAGCAATTAGAACCTGTGGCAGCCCAAAGAGGCAAATGACGTCTTTCCACACCATCTCTTCAATTCGCTTAGAGGTGATGGTTGCTAATGACTCTGCCTCGATCCACTTGTTGAAGTAATCAGTAACAACTATAAAAAATTTGAGTCCTCCTATGGCTTGAGGGAAGGGTACCAAAATGTCAAGTCCCCACTTTGTGAACGGTGTTGGCTAGATGACACTCTAAAGTTCAGTGATTGGTGCACTCATAACAGGAGCGTGGCATTGACAGGAATCATATTTTCTTACTTTGTTCACATCGTCCTCCTCAATGGTTGGCCAGAAGAATCCTGCCTATAAAATTTTTGAAGCTAGTGCTCGGGAACCTAAGTGTTGGCCACAAATTCCCTTGTGGGTCTCAGCTAAAGCTAGTTCGATTTCTCCCTGTCCCAAACACTTCAACAACGATCTAACGAAGGCTCGCTTATAGAGGATGCCATTGATCAACACTAATCGGTCTCCCCGCATCTTCATTTCTTAGACTCATTATGATCAGACAGTATCTCTCCCAACACCAAATACTTTCTGATCGGGTTCTCTAGTCATCGTGAATATCGTCAATAGTAAGGACATCCTCTTCTTCAATTCCTCTTCTTCAATTGTGGGTCGGGAAAGAATCTCAACCTTCACAGTTTTGGCACTAGAGTCCCTTGAGGATGCCAACTTAGATAATGCATATGCATGATTATTGGCTGATCGATTGATTTGGACCAACATGAACATTGAAAATCTTCCCGCCAATCCTTGAACTTTCTGTAAGTATTGGGCTATCACTGGTTCTCATGCCTCGTACTCTCCGTGGAATTGTTGCACCACCAATTGTGAGTCACTATGTGTGATCAACTTCTCAGTGTGCATTTGTAGTGCTAGTCTCATTCCCGCTATGAGTGTTTCATATTCATCTATATTATTCGATCTTAGGAATAAGAATCGCAACGAGTATTCGAGAACATCACCATACGGAGAAATCAACACTACCCCAGCTCCATTACCCTGAGAACTGGAGGCTCCATCTACGAACAATGTCCATTCTGACATTTCTTTTTTCTCCTCCAGTGTAACGAAAGTACATTCCACAATGAAGTCAGCTAGAGCTTGACCCTTGATGGCCTGTCGAGGCTCAAAGTGGATGTCAAATTGATTTAACTATATCGCTCACTTGGTGAGTCTTCCTGAGCAATTGGGCTTTTGGAGTATTTGGCGAAGCGGTTGCTCAGTCAAAAACTTGATGGTGTGAGCTTGGAAATAAGGCCGCAATTTCCTCGAATCCATCACCAGGGCCAGAGCCACCTTCTCGGCTCGGGGATATCGTGGTTCAGCACCACGCAATACCCGACTAACATAGTAGATGGGTTTGTCTACTAGACCATCCTTTCTCAGTAATACTACACTGATTGTTGCATCACTCACCCCTAGATACATATATAATTGCTCCCCAGCCAGCAAGTATT
Organism: Flueggea neowawraea; assembly: GCA_948243855.1. Lineage (NCBI taxonomy): Eukaryota > Viridiplantae > Streptophyta > Magnoliopsida > Malpighiales > Phyllanthaceae > Flueggea > Flueggea neowawraea. The sequence goes on along the minus strand of CAODLS014678337.1, from coordinate 8,867 downwards.
TCTTGAGGTCCTCGAAGGCTTCTTCACATTCCTTACTCATTCGAAATTTCTTTTTGCTCCTAAGGTTTTGAAGAAAGGTAAGCTCTTCTTTGCAGACTTCGACAGAAATTGATTCAAAGCAGCCAACCTCCCAATAAGTTGTTGTACGTCCTTTAACGAAAAAGGTGACCTCATGTCAAGTATTGCTTGAACCTTTTTTGGGTTGGCCTATATTCCACGTTGGGTTATCATGTACCCAAGGAACTTTCCCGACTGAACCTCGAATGATCACTTAGTTGGGTTAAGCCGCATGTTGTATTTTCTCAGTACACTAAACACGGTTGACAAGCGTTCAGCGTGAGACTCCCCTTTTCTACTCTTGACAATCATGTCATCAACATAGGCCTCCATTTTATTCCCTATGAGCTCCTTGAATACCATGTTCACCATCCGTTGGTAGGTTTCTCCAGTATTCTTCAATTCGAACAACATCACTTTGTAGCTGTAGGTCCCATTCTCCGTGATGAAGGCGATCTTCTCCTTATCTTTTGGATGCATCATAATTTGATGATACTCAGAGCAAGCATCTATGAAGCTTAAGAGCTCATACCCGGAGGTTTCGTCTACCAATTTGACAATTCTTGGTAGCGGATAGGAGTCTTTAGGACATGCTTTGTTCAAATCGGTGAAATCCACGTACATCCTCCATTACCTATTGGCCTTCTTTACCATGACTATGTTAACTAGCCAATCCAGATAGTAAACTTCTCTAATGAATCCCATCTGTAAAAGCTTGTTCACTTCCTCATTTACCGCCTTCTGCCTATCAGGTGCTATATTCTGTTTCTTTTGCTTTACGGGAAATTTTGTAGGATCAACATTGAGACGGTGCGAGATTACTGCTGGGTCAATCCCTGGCATGTCAGCTGGACTCCAGGCAAAGATATATGCGTTCTCCCTGAGGCACTTCACGATTGCCTCCTTAGAACTTGGTGTAAGTTGACTTCCAACGAATACGAGCTTTTCTTCATCAGACTCTTTCAACCTCACGCTCTCCAACTTCTCCACCGCTTCAGGCTTTCTTCCTTCACCTCGTCCTCTTTTCCATTTTTTACCGTCATTGTTGAGATACGGTAACAAGAGTCCTTCCCTTTGATGGAGGAAACATAGCAAGCTCATGCTTTTCTCTAATCTCCCCGCACCTGCCCGAGTCCTTGTGGAGTTGGAAACTTCATCAACAAATATACTGGCGAGATCACTGCCCTCATGTCATTTAGCAATGGCCGCCCCAGTATTACATTATAGGCAGTCGAGATAGACTTGAATACCATGAAAGTGGTCATCATTGTTACATTATGATCACCTCCTAACGTGACCGATAATTGTACCGACCCCTTCATTGATACAGCCTCTCCACTAAAGTTGTAGAGTGGCGTTTTCACCTCTCTTAGTCTATCAGTCGCAAGGTTCATCTTCTGAAAGCAATTCCAGTAGATTAAATTAACCGAGTTTCCATTATCCACTCAAATCATTTCTATCGGATGCTTGGCAATAACGGCCGAAACCACCAAGGGATCATCATAAGGAAGCATGATGTTTCCTCTATCAGCCTCAGTGAATGTGATGGGTTCCTCTCCATTTCCTGAATGCGCGACGACATTAACCTGGTATGATTGGCGAGCATACGCCTTCCTTGATGTGGAGGTACTTCATGCCTTCGTCTATCCTCCTGAAATTGTGTTGATAACAGGGTTGGCAGGTGGTCGACTGAGGGAGCTCTCTTATTCTGTCCTCTTCTATTCTCTTGATTTTGTTCCCCTTGACCTCTTCGGTTCTCATTCTTTCCACGTCGCCAATCTCCTCCATGATGATTGTTGTGGCTTGTCTCTTCTCGAGGGTAATTCGACCTGTCCTTCCTCCATGCATCTGCATAGATGAATTGGTTTAGTTTTCCATCTTGTACCAGTGCTTCGATCCGATTCATCAAGTCTCGACATTTTTCTGTGGAGTGCCCACTTACGTCATGGTATCTGCAATATGCTTCTGCACCTCTACCTAAAGGCATGTCCGCTTTAGGGGGAAGGAAATGAGTCCAGACCCTTCTATTACTGCCAAAATTGTTGATCTTGATTTAGCCAGCGATGTGTACTTCTCAAAGCGGGGACTGAAATGTAGTCTCGAGTCTCCTGACCTTTCTTTCTTTCTATTCGTCTCCTCTTAAGCCTCTCTTTCCTTCCTCTTCCTCTCTTTGTCTTCCTTGGTGCCCACGATCTTCATGACTTCGGCCTGCAAGATATATTTATTGGCTCTAACAAAGAAATCTACCAAGGTCTTCGGCTGTTCCAGAGACAACGACTCATGTAGCTGCATTGATCGTGTCCCTTGGAGCATTGCAGCCACTGCCACTCCAGGTTGTAGATCGTGAACTTCAAGAGTGGCGTTCCTAAACCTATCCACGTATTGTCACAGAGTTTCCTTCCCGCTCTGCCTCACGCTCAACAGGTATGTAGCGTCCTTCTTGCGTTTTTTGTTAATGATGAATGCGTTAATAAACTCCTTCCTTAACTGGTCAAAGCAGGAGAGAGACGCTTCCTTCATCCCATTGAACCATGAACGAGCATGATCCTTTAGCTTGATCGGGAATGCACGGTACATGATTGCATCTTCCCATCCATGAAGCATCATGATGGCTTCGTAGTTCTGAACATGCTCATGCGGGTCCTCCTTTCCCGAGAAAGTCGGCAACGAAGGCATCTTGAACTTTGGAGGAAGCAGTTTTCCCATAACCTCATTGGTGAACTGAGTTTCATTTTCTGCTGCTCTTCCTCTGCGGGGACCAGCCTCTTTTGCTCAAGGACTTCCTCGATAATCCTCTTCATGCCAACTGGTTCCCGAACATTCATTAAAGATTAGGGCTCTGCGTCAACCTTTCTCGGAGGAACCCTAGGCTCTCCTCTGCAGGTACTTTCCACCACCTCCTGGTGGTTTCTCTTCTAGCCTCGGCCCGAGCATCAAGAACAAAAACGGGAATGAGAACATCAAAGCGCTCTTGGCGAGGTGGAGGGTTCAGTTGCTCGGGCACTTGTGTGTGCTAGTAGTGACTTTGTTGCACAGCGTCACGCCTTTCTAGGACTCCTCCACTTTGAACACTTTGGGCATGAGCATGTAGAGTGGGCGGGAGCTGCACTTGAGGAAGAAGATGTTGGAGCAAGGTCGCCATCTCCCCCAAAGCCTTTTGATTTTCCTCGTTTTGCTTCTTGAGCGCTTCGTAGTCAACGAGTGGAATGGTAGGGATGAAAGTTCCCGAGGCTCATTGTATCCACCTCGTGATGTCCAACTTGATTGGAATGTGTTTACACCATGGTGAGTGTTGTAGAAGGTGTTGATGTTGATGTACTTCTTCCCAATCGTTGACGAGCAAGGCTTTTCATTCAGTCTTCCCACAGACGGAGCCAATTTTTGTTGCCTCGTAAAAAGAACAATAGTAAGAGAACAAGAACACTTGGGACTCGCGAACGTCGCCTCGTAACCTGAAAGCACAGAACACAATGAGGTCGGGTGGCTCCCCGAGGGAACCTCTGACGCTCAAGTTAGTATTGATTTCTGCAGAGTATCGGTATAAGTGTCCAGTAGAACGTATCTCGGCAAGTGATCACTACCGACTATTTATAGTTGGTGAGTTGATGAAGAATCCTTAATGTCCGTAACGTTCTCCATTAATAGTTATAACGTTTCTGTTACAACATTAAGTGTATTGAGTGGGTTTTATTACCCATGTTATATCAATAATAATAGTAATAATGGATGTGTGACTGAATCAAATCAAGAGAAACCCAAGAAGGATATCACGAAATATCTGTGATCTACTTAGATAAAATCCCTCTGTGTTCACAACATTATATCACTGTGCATCTGTTTTGTATGAATCAGAATAATAATGCAAAGTCTTTAAATTTTCAGAGGCGGAGTAGTAATAAGCATGGCCTGTGCCTTGATTTGCTCTGCTTGTACGTTGTTGTTTTGTGTTTGACTATAAATACGCACAATATTACGTTCATACATCTCCTGTGACTTGGCTTAATTCTTACTTATAGCCTTTGTCAGAGAAGCGTTTAATACTATCTATTCTTTCTTTCTAGTGTTATTAATATTTGGAAGAAGGCATTTACTGTTGCACCCTTCTGTTTCTTCTTGTCTTTGATTTGTGAGCCCCTTTGAGTTACCTCTCTATTAAACACTGCATTCATATATATATATATCCGTATCTGTATCTATACATGGGTTGTGCTGCCGCCTCTTGCTCATCAAATCACAAGGTGATGGAGGATTTTGTTGATGAACCTCATGTTTTGGCTGTTGATGACAATCTTGTCGATCGAAAGCTTGTCGAAAAACTGCTTAAACACTTTTCTTGCAAAGGTAAAAACTATAGCTCCTCTCTCTTTTAGTCCTGTTTTTATGTTCTCTGCAATTATAAAGACAGGTTCTTTAATAATAGGAAGTGCTTAAAATTTCTCTTTATGACAAGTCATTTTATTTGCTTCTATCGGTAATCGAACTTATTATCCCTTAGTAATACAAAGCCATTAGTAGAAGGGCTCAAAGTTTGAATAAGGCAAGCACGTCTCACTTTAACTCATATATGCATGGCTTTCTGCTGGAAGCAGTGACTACTGCGGATAATGGATTGAGGGCATTGGAGTACTTGGGCTTGGCAGATAAGAGGAACACATTGGAGGACAATGTAAGTATCTTGCATTGACAAAAAAGCTTAGCTTTGCATTGCATTAACAGCCCAAATGAAGAGGTGTTTTTGTTGTTCATTTGCAGGTTTGCAAGGTGAATCTGATAATAACAGATTATTGTATGCCAGGAATGACAGGCTATGATTTGCTTAAGAAAATAAAGGTACATGTAGATCCTTGAATTTCGTTCAATTGGTGGTCAGGTTTGTTTACATGACACACTAAAAGTGTATGTGTTTGTCCTTGCAAATAGGAATCATCAATCCTGAAGGAGGTTCCAGTTGTGATCATGTCGTCCGAAAACATCCCGACTCGTATTAACAAGTAAGTAATTATACATAATCTGCAAATTGCAATTCATTTATCAATTGATCTTGTACTTTACATTTTCTTTTGTATGTCAAGTATTATGTGATTTTAAAGGCTTTTTCACTTTATATACATAGGTGCTTGGAGGAAGGGCTCAGATGTTTATGCTAAAACCTCTGAAAGCATCAGATGTGAAGAAATTGAAATGTGATTTGATGAACAACAAAAGCTAAATCTCAATTAAGAAGATTACTGATTACTCTGAGGTGTAACTAGTTGAGATGAAGACAATGGCACTACAAGACTATGTGCTTGTAAGTTTGATGTTAGATGAAACATTTGCTGTAATCTAACAATTATTTTTTCTAAAGATATCTGTCACATCACATTCTTTTTTCACAACAATATGGTTTTCAGAGCTCCCCAATTTTTTGTAGTTTTCTACCTTCTTTCCAATAAAAAAACTTAGCAATAATCATGTGGATGAAGAATAGCAAGAATTGTGTCATCTAGAGTTTCAACAAACTTAAATAAATGGATATAGATAACAAAATTGCTAATTAGGTTTTAAAAGAGTTAGCACGAAGAATGAAAGGATTGTTCCGATTAGTTTTTTTTTTAAATCCCTTTTGGAGATAGAATCCAACTCAAAAGTATCTTAAATAGTCTTTTTAAATTTGTATCATTAATTATGAGCGTGTCTGATACTATGCGTGTCTGATACTATAACATATTCAAAATATTATAATTTTTAAAAATTGTGTTAATTTCTCTATTTTTTTACTATACAATTTGTCAATTCTACCAAAATCAAATACTCCCTATGATAATAAATCAACAATGATGGGAATTTTGATCTTCTTACAGCTTTGTGTGGTATATGAGAACTCCATGATCGATTTTAGAAGCTTTTAAGCGATGTAGAGTCATCTGGTTGAGTCAACGACGGGAAGTTTGGGCCTTTACAAGAGAGAGATTTCAGTTTCTTAGCATTTATTGTGGTATTCAATCCCACAAAGATGCCAAATATCATAATATACTAACTAAATGGCAGCCAAATATTTTTTCAGGACCACAGCTGAACTGCTCAGACCAGAATTTAACAAAAGAATAAGATGGCTTTCCGAGTAAATACGGAGCCAAACCATTTCCAACAACGACTAAACATGTATGTAATGCATATGCAACCTTCTCTAGATAATAATAGCCCACAAAATTCACCAAATTTTGCTTCCAACCCCATTATCCACAAATTCTTGCAAATTCCGATATCCTTTAGTTTCCCCTTTTTTTCATCATCTCCATCATCCATATTATATCGATCAGAGTATATCACGATCAAGGAATGTGTTTTACATATCAAAACTAAGCTGAATGTGGCTGGTATCTCTCTTTCTTTCTTTTTTTTCCACCAAAAAGGAAAAAAAGAAAGAAAAAATGAGATTGCGATCAGTAGAAATGCCTGTGTTGATGATGTTGGTGTCTGTAATCATCCAATCCCAAGCAGTGCATGACAGGGTAACAGCTCACAAACAAGCACCTCCCTATGCCTCTTGCCACTGAGGACGCCACAGAACAAGGGCAGCAATACCACCCCCGCCACTCTTTCATTCTTTCCGCTACCATTATTGTATCTTCCCTTCCTTCCCTGCCTCCTGCCATGACTGCTCCGTCCATGATCGCCCATACAAACATATCATCATGTTATGTAATTAATTTTTGTTTTGGTGAGACTTTCTATTTAAATCCTATACTCCCCACTTCTTCTTCTTCCCTACAGCCTACACTTTGGTAACAGAAAGCTACTGCAGCAGCGATCATCTTTTTCTCTATATTTTTTATTGCTTTAATGAACCTTCTAGCTTAATCACCGAATGTTAAAATTTCAAAGTTGGTTGTTGACTTGAAGTTCAAGGATGTGAAGCACATGGTCCACAAGTAGCTAAGAGTTGACTGTTATTAGTTACCCAAGATTTGCTTCTGCAGATGTCTACTTTTCTAATTGGGTTAGAGCTCAGCTGCCCATCCATCTCATTATTTTCTTTGGGTTACTACCGAATTTAAGCCGAACAAGATTCTTACAGTAATTTTTTCCTATCAAATTTTAAAGTTTTCAAGTATTGTGAACTCAAACTCGAAACCTCCTGTTAAGAGAATGGGTTCCTACATTCAATTACGGCCGGCATTAACATGCTAATCTTTCATTCTGAAAAAGAAAAAGATCGCAGAATTAAAAACAAAAGTGGGCTGAGACCATAATGACAGTGCATCCAATCCAAATAGCCAAGGGAATAGCGGCAGAAAAATGGGCCGGTTAGCTTAAAATAGATGTAGCCAGATCTATTTGAGGTAAGTAACATTTGGTGGCGCGCGCGCTCCCTCGCCTCTCCCGGAACCGATAGAATCGAAGCGCTCCAACTTAACCCATCACATAATTCGCGCACAATTCTCAACACCCCCTGCACTCCATTCTCACTCTTTCCCTGTTTTGCTTGCTTCTTTAGTTGCTTTCAACGCTTACTGGAAATGGCGGCCTTGTCAAAACCACCTCCTCCCACACCCTCTGCATTCTTGTCTTCTCACTCTTTGAAGCTTGACGTTTTGTCTTTCAAACCTACCATTTCCGTTACATATTGCTCTCCTTCCGCTGTCACTCCTCCATCATCCCCGGATGAAGGTGATTCCGTCGCCCCTGAGCGGTTCCGGGATCGCAGGAAAGTGGTCCGTATTGCCTGGGAGAAGTTGGTCTGCTGGTCGCGCTCTTGGCGCTCTAGGAACAAGCCTGATGTCCTCCAACGCACTAACAAGGTTCTTTCTTTATTAGCTTTTCTCATTTCAAAAGATTTAAAGATTTGAGCTTTGTAAACCCATTATGTTGTGAAGTCAGATTCTTATTGTTCTTGTGAAGTGAAGTTGGTTTGTATTTTTCTGCTGCACAAGCTAAACCCGAAATTGGAAGAGGCGAGAGCTTTTCCTAAATCTTGAAATGTGGTTAATCTTTGTTGGACTCGCATGACACTGATGGTGTTGGAGTTGTATGTAGTGGTTCTTGGAGGAGGTTCCTTCGGTACTGCAATGGCTGCCCATGTTGCTAACAGAAAGCCGGACTTGGAAGTTCACGTTCTTCTTCGTGACTCTGTAGTTTGTCAGTCTATCAATGAGAATCAATGCAATTGGTGAATTTTCAACTACAGCCTATTACCTTTTCTATTATTTCATGTCTTGATATTGCGGAGACCTTTTTCTTGATACGTTGCTTCTAATCTTATCTTATCCAGCAAATACTTTCCACAACACAAGCTGCCGGAGAATGTAATTGCCACCGCAGATGTTAAAACAGCTATGCTTAATGCTGATTATTGCCTCCATGCCGTCCCCGTTCAGGTCTTTAACTTCCCTTTTTAATTTCAGTCTTCCCTGTTCTACTTCGCTAGGATTATCAGTTCTTAAAATCTAAGCTGTTTTAGTGCAGTTCAGCTCATCGTTTCTTGAGGGCATTGCAGAATTTGTGGATCCAGGCCTGCCTTTCATATCTCTTAGCAAAGGCCTAGAGCTCAACACATTAAGGATGATGTCTCAGATTATTCCCCAGGCATTGAAGAATCCTCGCCAACCTTTTGTTGCACTCTCTGGGCCTTCATTTGCGCTGGAATTGATGAATAAGTTACCAACAGGTGACTAGTGCATGTCCATTAACTGCCACCTTTTGACCTGATTATCCTCAAAGTGTTATAAACATCTTTTGTTTTGTCCCGTTCTGAGAGGCTTTTGTTTATAAAGCAATGGTGGTGGCGTCTAAGGACAAAAAAATGGCAAATGCTGCTCAGCAGCTTC
>CAODLS014676157.1:0-10773 GCA_948243855.1 Flueggea neowawraea | reverse complement strand
AAACTTTATACTAATTGCCATTTGCGATGCATTGAAACAGAAGACAACTGAGATAATCTCCATTCCTCAAATATGACAAAATATTCTCTTCTAATGGGATTTCAAATAAATAGAATCCAGTTTGGATCATCAGATATCAACAACCCAGGCAGGGAGGAGTAAGACAGAACAAAAAAAATCATAGAATCATCTCATCCTAAATTACGACATAACGTAGCGAACATGAGTAAACATGCATTACTGATAAGTAAAGAGCCAACACCAAGCAACCAGGTTTTAATACAAACACAACCCATCTAAGAATCTAGAAACACCACAACTAAGACCCACAAAAGAGAACACCAGAAATTCCTAAAACACCTTTTTTATTAGACATGAACAAAGAGAAAAACAACATACTAAATAACAGCTTTCCCGACCTTACCACTCCCATGAACACTCCAAAAGAATTTGCCGGCATCATCAGAATTCTTAGCATCAATAGCAATGGCACCAAACACAGCCCTAAAAGCACCACAAACCACAGAAAAAGCACTTGCATCGGTCTTTGGAGAAACCCTCACCACCTTATGAAGCCCCAACCGCTTCCCATCAGCAGCACATGAAGTCTCCACTTGTGAGAACTCTGCCACATGGCGATTAAGCTCCTTTGGGGAAATATCAATGTTCTCAACCAGGTAGTGCATAGAGACTGCCGTCGCAATCACATTGGACCCCAAAATGCTCAAAGCCTTGTTGTTCTCTTCAGAGAATGAAGAATGAGTCATTGCACGGCGAAGAAGTTCAATATTCTTGAAACTGTACCTGCAATTGTCATGAAAGCAATAAAGGTCGAATCTTTTAGTGTTATTATGCGAAAAAGATAGGAAATTTTCAACTGAGGATGTTTGAAATGTGAACAAACCCGATTTGGTTCTGGAGAGTTTCGAGAGCGGACTCGAAAGGCGACGGTTTTGTGACACCAGAGAGGACGGATCCGAATAGGGTAGTCAAGACAAGGAGAGTGAAGGAAGGAGAAGCCATTTGGTTTTGATTGTTGTCAAAGACGACTACGAGCTATGCAGTGAGAAATGGGAAGTCCCTTGCACAAAATGCATCAAGTAAATAGCTTTCCCTTTTCCTTCTTGGCGAAGGAGTTTAGAATACTGTTGATGTGGTTGGCAACATAATTTATAATTTTTGACACGTTTATGACACGATAATATAATTACGATATATATAATTATAATATGATATAAAATTATTTTTTTTAATATTTATGTTATATATAATAATGTGTGATAATAAAATAATATGATACAATTATAATACGACTAACACAAATTATCATTCCTAATTTGCACAACGAGACTTATGTTGTTGAAATGGGCCTGATTAGTTCGGCCATAGCTATGGATTGGAGACACCAAAGGTACCGACAATTAGAGGCTTCAATGATCTAAAAATGCCAGAATTGCTCAGCAGCAAGGCAGCTCTGAGCTGGACAAAGGAGCAAGTCATCATAAATCTCAGAGGAATCGGATGTTCAGAATGAAATCAACGCCATTAACAGGAGGAGTATCATTCTGAGTTTGGTTAATAGAAGATTGCAGATGCTTCAATAATAATCTTTACAACTTAAATTTGTTTGCAGAACATCAAATAATGTTGTAGATATTCTTGCTAAGGTTGCAGATTCTTTTTCTGTTTTTGCTTGTTCTCAAGTACTCCAGAGTTACAGATTTGTATACTTTCAAGAAACACTTTTTATGGAGGACAAATTAACAGATTAAAGGAACGACTTTTAATGCATAAGAAAAAGCATTACATGTGCATAAGAGAATAATTGCTCTACTGACTATAACTATCTATGATTATCTGTGAACTATCAGGTATACCTCTATATTGCTATGAGTACTGGTACTAGCACACATAAAAAGCAGATCACCCTTCATTTTCCCATTCTTAAAGGTAACAAATTATAACAAATAGACCAGCTGCACAAACTAAGTATAAACCTTTGTGCTACTTTCATCTTTGACTTCAAATCTGCAATTTTCCTCTTCAAAAAATCAATTTCAACAAGCAATGCTTCCTCCTCATTACGGTAGCTAGTGGCGGACTGAAGGGGGACCGGCGTGGTCTGATGACCCCCATCGACACCAGCGGAACCCCATTTATAGTATGGGGTCCCGCCGGAGTTTGCAGCTGCAAGACCCCTCCCTCGGCAGTGTGAAAGGAAGGTTGAAGACGAAGAAGTTTTGTCTTTATTTTTTTACTCTTGTCGTTTTAGTCCCAAAAGTTAAAAAAAATTAATACCTAGGGCCTGAAACGACAGGGTTTAAAAAAAATGAAGACACAACTCTCGTGCAAATTAGACCTTGAGCTTCAACAGAGGAGCAAAACAAGTAGCCACGACAACTTTGGGAGAGAAAGGAGGGAAAGTCAAAAGGAACCGGGCCACCACCGCACCACTTCACCTCTGTTTGTTAGTCCATCTGCTAGAGAAGGTAGGTTGAATACAAAACACTCTCTTTCTTTAAAAGTTTAAGTTGAAGTGATTTTTAGGGTTTGAAATTGAATTTGATGATGTTGAATTGTTGATTTTTTTATTGAATGGTTATTGTTGAGATAATGTATATCGAAATAGTTGCTGAGATGGAGAATCTGGTAATTTTTAATTGTTGAATTTATTTGAATTGAATTTGTTTGATATTTGAAATTGAAGCAAATTTCTTATGCCAGATTTGCCCTTCTTATTTGGCAGGATTTCTTTGAATATGCTCCCTTATTTCCATTGATATCAGTTGTTCTGTTGCGTTTGCGTATATTTTTCTGGTTTTGACAAAATTGTTGTTTGGCATAAGTTTAATCAAAACTCTAGATGTTAGAACAAACAAATAGATATTGCGAAGTTTTTAGGCCAGGAACACGGCCAATTATTTCATGATGAATTGAGCTAATGTACTAAGTTTTCTAGGAATTTGGACTATTTTCAAACTAATTTTAAAGTAACTAGGATTAGGATTCTCTAAAGGGGGTAAATTTATTAAATTTGGTTGTTTATAGAAAAAGTGTATGTAACTAGGATGTGTTCTTCCCTTTGAAAGTAATTATAGCTTTGACAAATGTAGTTAATTGATACAATCAGGTTAGCCTTCTGAAAAGAATAACTTGCAAGCACATGCTCTGTTTCTGGTGCCATGATAGAATGAATGTACTTAAAACTAATTCGTAGCAAGTATCTTCAAACTTGATGCTTCATGGCATTACGGCTTCATGATAATCACTTGAGGAAGTACATCTAGTATTTGTACATCCAAGAGAAGTGTAGCATGATGCCAATTCTGCAGGAAAAAAATTCATTTTCTGGCATTTTTGTGAATGCAATTCTAAGCTAAAACAAATTTGTGCCAAATTTGATTTTTGCCTTCCTTCAGGACCATAAGTAGTATGCAGCACAAAATGTTGTGCAAGAATGGAAAAAGCTTCTTGTGAGTAATACCAAATTTTGTTTTTTCTTCACTTAAATCAAAGCATATTCTTAGGTACATATACTCTATTTAGGTCTACTTAAGCTGTTGCCTTCATATGTCAAGTATCATGTAAAAAATACCTATACTTTCAATTTTTATTGACGCAAAATATATAGTTTCTTTAGGATGGATTTACCACCTTTACCATCTGAAGATGCACCATGACTTGACCATTCTGGTACCGTTGGCAATATAAATGGAGCCCCATTGGGAATTTCTTCTGCGTCCGCCACTGACGGTAGCCTTCTCTTTGTTCTTCATTATGATTTCCAACTTCAGTTTTCCTTTCAACCAAATGTGTCTACATCTTGCTTAACTCATAAAGCATCGTCATTGCATCTTCATCAAACCACTCCTCATACCTAAAGAATTCACAGTGACTGCGCTATAGGGGAAACAAAAAGGGGGATTATGAAGATTTGAACAATAGCTAAACAAATATAACGAGAAAAGCTCAACATACTAAGCAACAACTTTACCAACCTTATAACTCCTATGAACATTGCAAAAAAATTTCCTGGCATCATCAGAATTCCCAACATCAATAACAATGGCACCAAACACATCCATGAAAGCACCATAAACCACAGAAGAAGCATTTGAATCAGTCTTTGGAGAAACCCTCACCATATTATGAAGCCCTAAACGCTTCCCATCAATAGCACATGACGTCTCCATTGGTGAAAATTCTGCCAAGTGGCGGCTTAGCTCCGTCAGCGAAATATCAATGTTTTCAACAATGTACTGCATAAAAACTTCCGTAGTGATAATTGTGAAATTTGGTTATTTTTAGTGGTGTTTAATGTTTGTTAATGTTATCTTATGTGTGTTAATGTGTGGATTAGTGGGTTGTAGGAGTTAGTTTTGGAATTAACGTGTCTTTATGGATGTTTGAAGTTATTGTCCATTTTTAATATGTTTAATAGTGATTTTTAATTGTGGGTTTAATTGGTCAAGTAGTGGATGTTGGAGGTTGCTCATTTGTTAAATGAAATTGGTGTAGGTGGCATACCTTAAAGAGGCAATTTAAAGATGGCATTGATGTGCACAGATTTTGTCTCACTTGAGACAAAAGTCTCAATTGGGAGAAAAAAAAGTCTGATGCAATGTCTCAACTGAGACATTTGTCTTAACCGAGAGGAACTGGGCAGCTGACAATGACGGTTTTTGCTTGAAGAAACTGAAGGATGACCTATTTGTAATCTATCTAAGGTGCACTAAAACTCATTCAATGTGGAAAATTAAGATGACACCTTGGAAGAAGGCTATATAAACCCTCTCTTGGAAAGATCATCATACTACACAACACAAGTCGCAATTTCATTTTCTTCATTTAGAAGAATAGCAAGAGGGAGGTCTTGAAGACAAAAGGCAAGAAGAAGAGTTCAAGCGACGACTATAGAGTTCTTCTTTCTCCTTTCTAGATTTTATTTTATTTGATGGAATTAAGTATTGTCATTATTTTGTTTTCTTTTATTTCTATGGATAACTAAATATTTTGTAGGAATTAACTCTTGAAGCATTTCTTCTATGTTGATCTTTTGGATTTAATATTAAGCTTTGCGATATTTATTTTCACTTGTTCTAATTACGATTGAGAAATTGAATTATATTATTTGTGTTATGTGAGCAATGAGAGTTGACGCATAATAGACCTATAAATTTTGGTTTAGTTAAGAATCATTGAGAGATCGTGAGGATTAACTAATTGCTTGAAGGATTGTTTAATGCATCAATTGGCATAACTTGAGCTAGAATTGATAATTGAGATATTATAATTTCACTCTTGTTGCCTAATTTGATAGTTGGTTATTGCTTGAGAGAGGATAATTAAAATTATTGGACATCTAGAGCCTTAACATCATTAAACCCATTAGAAAGATTAAGAATGAATGTGGATAGTGTTAATTCTTAGGTTGTGACATTGATTGTTTGTTAAGAGCATTAGTTGAATTTTAGTTTATATTTTGTTGTTTTTTCATCTTATTAATCACTCAACTTTTATTCTCTCAAACAAATTCAAACTAAATTGATTGGTGGATAAATCAATAGTCCTCGTGGGAACGATATTTTTACTACTTGGATAACCGTGCACTTGCAGCTCAACAAATTTTTGGCGCCGTTGCTGGGGACTATAGGATTTAACATTTGTGTTGATTTAATTATGCTTGATTTGAGAATTTTATTTTCTTTTTGTTGTGTTACGCTTCTTGTTTCTTGTGATTGTTTAGGTATATGCCAAAAAAGAGGACTAAGAAATCGCAAGCACCTTTAGAAGCATACATCCCAGAGATTGCAAGACACGAGAGGGATTTAAGGCGTGAAAGATGCGAAAGAATGGCGAAAGAAAAAGCTAACCAAGTGGGCCCACAACGAACTCTTATGGAGTATGTGAGGCCGGGTTTCAATGCCAACCAACAAGGTGTTGCTAGACCGGCGGTGAATGCCAACAACTTTGAAATCAAGCTGGCGTTGTTGCAAATGATTCAATCAAGTGTGCAATTCTATGGCTTGGCAAATGTAGACCCCAATTCTCACATTTTTAATTTCTTGGAGATTTGTGACACCTTCAAATACAATGCAATGTCGGATGATGCTATAAGGCTACGTTTGTTCCATTCACTCTCAAAGACCGAGCCAAGACATGGTTGAATTCATTGGCTCCAAGTTCAATCAACACATGGGACCAATTGACACAAGCTTTCCTAGCCAAATATTTCCCTTTGGCTAAAATGGCAAAGATTATTAAAGAAATCACTACCTTCCAACAAGCCGATGGAAAGTCTTTATATGAAGCTTGGGAGCGGTTTAAGGATTTGCAAAGGAGTTGTTCACACCACAATTTTCCAAGGGAATTGTTGTTGCAAACATTCTAAATGGGGTAAATCCTACCACAAGATGCATCATTGATGCCTCGGCGGGTGGTTCATTGATGAGAAAAATGGTAGATGTCGTTTATGATCTTTTAAAAGATATGACAACCAACAATTCTTTATGGGCAATAGAGAGGGCTAAAGCACCAATCAAAGAGTAAAAGGGAGTGTTACCTCTAGATCAGGTGATGGTTTTACAAGTGAAGGTGGCAAAGTTGTCCAAGCAACTAAGGAACATTAAAATGGGCTCCTCAAGCCAAGTAAGTGCTATTCAAACTCCTTGTGAGCTTTGTGGTCAAGTTGGCCATTTTGCTATAAATTATTGTGTAGGGAGAGATTTAAGTGAGGAGCAAGTGAATATTGTGGGAGCTCAACAAGAAGGAGGAGGAGGAGGAAATCATCCCTACTCCAATACTTACAATCCAGGGTGGCGCAATCATCCGAACTTTTCTTAGTCCAACAATGGAGGAAACATGCCAGGACAACAAGGCCCACCGGGTTTCCAACAATCCATCCCACAAGATAGGCTATCTTCCCTTGAGTCTAAAATGGACAAATTCCTTGAAACCATTGGGAGCAAGTTGTCTAGCCAAGAGAAAAAATTTGATCGAATAGCCAAAAATCACTCTTCATCCATTCACAATTTGGAGGTGCAAGTGCGCCAACTAGTTAATGCTCTCGCCACTAGAAATGTTGGGAGTTTGCCAAACACACGGAATCCATTCTAAGGGAGCAAGTGAAGGCAATCACCATAAGGAGTGAAAAAGAGGTTGGTTTCCTCCCTACCACCAATGAAGGCAAGAAGCAAGAAGAAGAGCAACAAGAGAAAGAAAAGGCGCAAAAGAATGAGGAAAGCAAAGAAGTTCAACTTCCCACCTATATGCCTAAGGTGCCTTTCCCACAAAGATTGAAGAAAAACCAACTTGATGCTCCATTAGCCAAATTTATAGAGAAATTGTATCTCAATCCTTCCTTTTCGAAGATTTTGAAAGACATGCCCAAGTGTGAACAATTCTTGAAGGGCATCTTATCTAACAAAAGAACTTGGGATGACAACCAAACAATGTCTTTGACAGAAAATTGTAGCTCCATCATCTCTAGCAAAATGTCATTAAAGCTAAAAGATCCAGAGAGTTTTACTATTCCTTGTGTTGTTGGAAATTTAGAGTTTGATAAATGTTTGTGTGATTTAGGAGCAAGTATTAATCTCATGCTCTTGTTTATTTTCAAAAAGTTTGGCTTAGGTGAAGTGAAGCTAAGTTCCATGGTGTTACAATTAGCGGACCAAACATTCAAGAGACCTTATGGCAAGGTAGAAGACGTGCTAGTAAAGGTTGACAAATTCATCATTCCGGTGGATTTTGTGATACTAGACTATGAAGAAGCCAAAGATTGTCGTTTGATCTTTGGACGATCATTTTTGAACACCGTGAGAGCCTTAGTGGATGAGAATGAGGGAAAGCTTACTTTGAGGATTGGAAATGAACAAGTGGAATTTTGTATGAGAAAATCCGTGAAGAATCCAATAGAGAGGGAGCTTTGCATGAGAATTGATGTGGTGGAAGAATGTGTCTTTGAGGAGGAGGAGAAAAAGCAAGAAGCCATTTTTGTTAGTATTGGAGAGCAAGAAATGGTGAAATAAAATCCCACACAGGAGTTGCTAATGGGGATTTATGATCCTATACTATCATCCATTCTAAAGCCACAAAAAATGGAGCTCAAGCCATTGCATTAGTAATTGGATGCGGGTTGAGTTGAAAAAAATGAGGGGTCAAGCTAACGACCTTAAATTAGCATTTTTTTCAATTAGTTGATTTGTGTTTATTGTGATTTAATTTGTGTGTTCATGTTACAGAAAAATAAATAAAAAAATAAATAAAAAATGAAAAATGAAAAAAAAAAGAACAAGAAAAAGTTTAGCTCACGGTTGAGACCAAGGAAATTCATTCATTCTTTATCACGCTTGAGACGAAAGTCTCACATGAGACTTTTGTAAATTCCCTGGTTGGTTTTTTCGTTTGATGTTGGGTCGGTTTGGTTCAGTCTGTTTTTTGTTTGGTTTTCTCAGTTCGGTTCAGTCTGTCTTTTTGGTTTAGTTTTTTCGGTTCGGTTAAGTCTTTTTTCTGGTTCGATTTTTACGGTTTATGGTATGATTTTATGCTTTGTTTTTTGGTTAGTTGTTGGGTCGGTTTGGTTACTTTTATTTTATTAGTTGTTTTTTCGGTTTGACTTTTCTTTTTGGTTTCAGTTCTTTTCTGCTCGGTTCACGGTTGGTTTTTTCTTTCATGGTCTGGTTCGGTTGGTTGGTTTTCCAGGTCGGTTTGGATAATTGGTTTGGTTTTTACAGTTTTATTTCTATCAGTTTTTTTAGGGTTTTAGCCGCTCATTTTTTTTTCCTTCTTTCACGCTGCCCACACACACATCACTCACTCTCTCTTGATTTCAATTTTCTTCACTGTTATTTCTCTTCTCTCCGTCGCTTTTCAACAGTTTTTCAGCATGCCAAGAATCAAAGCTATCAATAAAAGGAGATGTTAAAATTCTTTGCACTTAACAGGATTGTCATGCCTTCACCTACTCCATCGCCACAGGATTCACCACAATAGAGAAGCTTCTTAACCCTTTTCTTTTATTTGTTTCTATTGTGTTTTTGTTTCGTATATTGTCTTTGGTTATGTTGTGTTAACTTAAATTGTTTTCTATTTATGAGTTGGGGTCACACTGAGGGCAATGTGACAATTTAAGTGTAGGGAGGTAGGTTTTGTGTTTTGGATTTTTATTTGCTTTATTTTGTGCACATTTGTCAATCTCTCCCACATTTAGAGAAATTTTTCAAATTTTCATGACACCTTGATACTTATATTTATTATCTTTTAAAATCTCATCTTTGCATGGTTTGGGTTTTTATGTATCTCGAGTTTAAAATTAAACAACCATTGATACTAGAACTGAAGAAATAGCTTGAGTCTCACACAATAACCCATGTAAGGTTTTGAGACTTTTTATTTTGTTGTTGTGTGGATATTCACTTATAGTATAACACTATTAGAATTTGCTAGGAAATACATTTTGAGACTGCATTTAGAGATTGGGACACCAACAGGACAAAAGACATTGTTTGTTAACCCTTTGTTTTAACCTTTTCCTTGAGTATCTACCCATTTATGTTAATCCGTTGTGTACCCCCTTTGAACCTTTAGCCTTTTTATTGTTTTGTACCCATTAAACCATTTCCATTTTTTGTTGAAAACTTCATCCTTCGCACCTTTAGTTGAGAGATTATTTTAGTTATACATTGTCAATATTGTTTTTAATTGTTGATGTGATACTTGGATATGAAATTTGACATGACTTTGATCAATTTTGGTGGTTATGACGTAAACAAAGACTTGGTTACCCGGTTTGATTGTGATTGACATGCAAGTTATTTTGGTCAATTTGGAAAAAAAAGAAAGAAAAAAGGAAAAAAAGAGAGAAGAAAATTGTGTAAATAAAGTATTTTTGGGCAGCCTTGTTTTGAAAGGAGAAAAAGACATGTGATTCTCATCTTTTGCATCAATAGTGTGTGTTTGTTTAGTTGGCATGTATAGCACTTTTTCATTGCTCTCTCAACTACTACACTTTTGTGTTAAGCCCCATTACAAGCCGATTAAAATCCTTTTTGATTGGTGGCTTGATTTCACTCTTATTATGGTGGAGAATTGACTAACTATCAAGTGATGAAAAGATATACTATAAGTTAATTGAGCGTAAACACTTAACCCAAACACCTGGAGCGTTTGAGCGTAAACCGTGAAGTGTGAGCTGAAATCTATTTCTTTGGGGGCACTACCAAAGAGGAGATTAATCTTGCTTAGACTGTCGGCTAGCCTGGCGCTAGTTATGTTCATTTTTATGCTCTGGGTACATACCGATTTGGACTATGTTGAGTGTGGGTGCAAGGGATAATGAACTTGAGTTTCTTGATGTTGTGTTTTAATTTCTTTTTGCTTGAGGACAAGTAAGACTTTAAGTGTGGGGAAGTTGATAATTGTGAAATTTGGTTATTTTTAGTGGTGTTTAATGTTTGTTAATGTTATCTTATGTGTGTTAATGTATGAATTAGTGGGTTGTAGGAGTTAGTTTTGGAATTAATGTGTGTCTTTATGGATGTTTTAAGTTATTGTTCATTTTTAATGTATTTAATAGTGATTTTTAATTGTGATTTTAATTGGTCAAGTAGTGGATGTTGGAGGTTACTCATGTGTTAAATGAAATTTGGTGTAAGTGGCATATCTTAAAGAGGCAATTTAAAGATGACATTTATGTGCACAGATTTTGTCTCCCCTGAGACAAAAGTCTCAACTGGGAGAAAAAGAAGCCTGATGCAATATATCGACTGAGAC
>CAODLS014675871.1:0-10083 GCA_948243855.1 Flueggea neowawraea | reverse complement strand
GTCAAACTCGGTCAAAATCAGAACCAAACCAGAACCATCTTACCAAAACCGTAGGGTTGTGGTTTAAGTTTTGGTTCAATCCCTCTAGAAACCATCAAACTCCAATTCAGTACCGGTTTGAACCGGCAGTTAGTTATTTTTTACTTGTATTTTAATTTATCATGTATTGTTAATTGTCGTATTGTAAAATTAAATTCGATATTGTAGCCACGGTATTCCTCCGCCACAAGTGAGGGCATCTAATAAAATTTAATGAGTTTTTTTTAATTTTGTTTAAAATTATGTGATATAATTTCTAGTAGAATAGTTAATTTGTTTGGAAATTATTTAAAAAATTTTGGAATACAATGTATTATTAGTACTATAGTTAATTTTTTAATATAAAAAAATTTACAAACGGGAAAAAAATTGACGGGATAAAATAACGGTTAAAAATAAAATTTCCAAAAAAAAGGGAACCAAACTGAAATCAAACAGACGGTTGAACCTGTCAAACCTGTCCAACTCAGAATCGACCCGGAACCGGACCAAACCATGGGAACCACGGTTTGGTTCCAGTTCCTCTTTTTTAGAAACCCTAAACCAGTGGTTCTTGAACCGAATACAACTTTAGTTCAAAGTCCAAAAATAATAAAATACATTAAGCAAACGATACATAAAAAAATATGGCCTAATACATGTGTACTCCTGTGAACTTGTATTGAACTTGTAAATGTGGAGCAACTAACCCCTTACACATTGTCATGGTGATCTCAGTGTTTTTCAATGGCTCAAAACGCGTTTGATCATCTCAAGTGGTTGATGTGGCAGTATTACTAAGCCAAACCACTCTCTCACTCACTATACACTCAAGCAAACCATTTTCACTCTAACCACTCAGACTCACCATTCTCATCTCTCTTTCCCATACTCCAAACGCAGAAACTCAAAACACAAACAAACTCCAGCAACTGAAAGATCAAACCAATTCAAAGGATGCAAAATCAGTCTACTTCCCAAAGGATTCAAATCCCCATCCTCGTTTCTCAATCCACTGCACAAATCTCACCATATCTTGCAATGGCATTTATATCAAACACAGGACCATCAGGTGTCTCTAAGCTACAGTATTCAGTCTCATTTTAAGCTATTTAATTCAATGAATTAGGAAACAATAATTGAAAAGACTAACAAAGTTTTCCATTTTCATCAAAAGGAATTTTGAACACGAAGAATTTCCTTTCAATGTTAACATGCAAAGTGAAAAAGAAAAGGAAAAAGAAAAAAAAGATATGTATCTATACATTGAACTGACAGGAATAAAACATGCCAGAACATTGGAAACTCTCCAAAAATCAAGAAGAAAATGTTAGACAAAACCCAAAAGTTAAGATATCCACAATGACTGAAAAGTCAAAGCTAACCCGCAAAAATAATCCTCCCAAGAAAATTTTCCTACTAACCAAACTGAACAATAAAACTTAGTGGCTGAGATTTTCTATAATCGAGTTCAATTGCATTGGTCGACACAAAAGGCAAAAACAAAAAGGGCACAAAAAAAGAAAGATCGGTGATGCAACTCAGTGGCTGAGATTGTCTATAATTGAGTTCAATAACCGAACCCACAAAGAGAGAGAATAGAGGCGTGAGTTTGAAAGAGAGAGAAATAGACAGAGGGCGGAGAAAATGAAGGCAAGATGCAGGTTTTTGGCGGCGAGATGATGGCGGCGAATGTGGTCAACGAAGAAGGAGTTAGGGATTTAAAACCCAGATCGGAGGATATTGTGGAGGAGAAGGACGAGGCTGCTGGAGGAGAACGCGATTCACAGCAGCAATGAGACGCGATTCACAGATCGGAGCAACCATGGAGAGAGAAGAAAAATGAGAGAATAAGAGAGGTGTGGTGGTGCCGACTTGTTGCCGATTAACAAACCGGCGATTCCGGTTTCTTGAATGGAGAAACAGGAACCGAACCGTGGTTTCACAGTTTGGTCTGGTTTCGGGATGGTTCAAGATTTGACTGGTTTTGATCGGTTAAATCGTCGGTTCCAATTTGGCCTGTTTTTTCTTTTTTTAAAATTTTATAATTAATTTTTATCTCGTTATATTTTTTGCTTTGATATCGGTTTGAATTCGTTAAATGAAATTTTAAATATAGATATTATCTATTAAATTTTAATTACATTTTTATTTAATAAGTAGTTAATTTTTACAAATGAAAATGAAAAGAAAAAAAGATAAATGGTGCATAGTTATAATAATTACTAATCATTTGGTGTATAATATTTTTTTAATGAAAATGTACAAACAATTGGTGTACAATTATAATAATTATAACAACTAATACAAGTATAAGATTAGAATTAGAAGTAGTTAATTTATATAAGTGAAAAAAATTTAAATAAAGATTGAAATACCGGTTGAACCGACAATTCAACGGTTTGAAGAACCCTCAAACCGGAACTAGCCCGTGAACCATCGATTTTGTATTGTGCGGTTCACGGTCTCGTGCCGATTTCAGTTTTGACCGGTTCGGTTCCAGTCTGGTTCAGTTTTCACATGTCTAGGTGGTGGTGGTGATGTTTTAGGAAGAAAGGTTCTTTGTTGTGGTTTTTGGTTTGGTTTTAGATGGGTTTGAAGATGGTCTTTGGTTTTTTGTTGTGGTTTTTTGTTTGGTTTGAAAACGGGTTTTGGCAATAAAAAATCTCACGTGGCAGTCTATTTTGATAGGTTGGCATCAATATTTTCCACATCAAATGCATGTAACTCATCATTCTTTGTTGTGACTAATACAATCCATAAATGGGGTTAGTTGATTG
The DNA here is from genome assembly GCA_948243855.1 of Flueggea neowawraea. NCBI lineage: Eukaryota > Viridiplantae > Streptophyta > Magnoliopsida > Malpighiales > Phyllanthaceae > Flueggea > Flueggea neowawraea. The sequence goes on along the minus strand of CAODLS014675871.1, from coordinate 7,285 downwards.
TTGTTTTGCAAGTTTAAAGAGGTTTTGTATTGTCATTTTGCAAGTTCATGGAGGTGGATAAGCATTCGCAAAGTTCAAGAGGGAAATTGCATGTTCAATATAAGTTTAGGGGTTACACATTGTTGGCCTAAATAGCAAACCAAGAGAGAGGTGAATTGGTTTTCAGAAAATAAAACTAGTTTTGTGCACAATTAATGAAACCAAGAATGATTTAGCAAAGTAACATTAAAATTACAAATAATGAAGAGTAAAGAGCTTAGTGATAAGTAGTAATTTGAGCCCAAAATGTGAAGGTGGAAACTTGTTCTTTCAAACTTGCTAAGCTAAAAACACTTAAAAGTAATATTAGAAGCTGTAAGTGTGTGTTATTCAAAGCAAACAAAGATAACTAACTATAAGAGAGGTAAGAGAGAAGATATCAAATACAAACGATTTATAGTGGTTCGGTTTAACCAAGCCTACATCCACTTTCTAAGCTCCTCACTTAGAATTTTCTAATATACTATTTTTTTCTTGGAAAATAATACAACCACTTGTTTCAGGGGACAAGCTCCCTAATCACCTCAAGTTTCACGGCTGCCTAAGAATTGTTACAACCTTCCTAAATTTCACGGGTGTTAGGAGAACCTTTGCATCCTTTTGAATTTGAAGGGTGTTAGGAGACCTTGAAAATTCTCAACAAAGTTACAAGAATGTGTTTGAAATACTCCCTCGAAATGATATGCAAATCTAAGCTCAAAGAGAGAGACCAGCTCAACATAAGTGAATATGCAAAAATTTGCTCTAAAAAGAGATTTGCATAGATTGATCAATTCTTCTTGTTTTCTTGAGCTTCTTGAGTCTTATTTGTAGCCAAAAATGTCCTCTTGACTGTTGTAAAAAGTTTGGAGTCATTGGGTCTAATTTTGTGACTGTTTTAGCACGTTTTCCGAAACTGCAGAGTTTAATTATTTTTTAGGTAGATGTTTCACTAAAACTTCTACTCTAAGTATACTTTACCTGCAAAAATCAAACTGTGTACAAGGACATGTTAACTTGTTTTTAATGGGCTACACTTATATCTATCCATTTTGATCAACTATAAATTAAGCATCAATTAATATCAAATTCACATTTGACATAGATTAATACATCATGCCTATAAATTATGCAAGTTCAAGTAATCATTATTATCGATATCAAATATGCAAATTAATTTAATTTTACTTAATAATAATTTATTATTATTTGTCATAATCAAAACATATTAAATAAACATAAGGGGTCAACACACATGTATTAGGCCTAAAAAATACATAAATTAAGTAAAATGATAAATAATACCAATTTTTGTCTTAAGTTGTTCCAAAACAATTCCAAATATGTTTAAACAAGTCTGAACAAAGACAATGAAAAGAGTAATAAAAAATTGGGGAAAATTACAAAGTTGAAAAAATCAAAAAATTAAAGAAAATAGCAACACACTTTTTGCAACGGTTAAAACTGTTGCAAAAGATGTAAACAAATTAAAAAAAAAAAAAGAGAACCGTTGTGCACAATCCAATGGGACGCCATGCATTTGGTGCAGACTGGATGCATGCTTTCCTCACACTCCTGTAAGTGGGGGGCTCAATGTATCCAATATCGAGCCCTCAATAATATTGCTTTAAAACTCACAAAAAGGAAGAGAATAGTTAAATACATAAATAGATGTGATGTCATATGTCTCAATGTAGTTGTTTTAGTATAGTTGTTTTAGTATATTTACTAATTGGAGATCGGGGTGATGCCACAACTATATGTGTATTTCTTTCTATTTTGTTAAAAAATTGGTGGAATAAATATATTTTGTAAAACTTTCAATAATTTTATATAATTCCAATGCTATAGGTGGTATTGCATAGAGTTAGAAAAATATATTCATTATTGAAGGACACATCATTTATCTTTCAATAATCTTTTGAGGATCATTTGACTCTATTTAATTATTGAGTTGATTATGCAAATTTTTGCTCAATTTAAATTAATATGGTGTTTACTTGATGTAACCAAGAAGATGAAGGTAGCCATGACTACTCCTAATTAATTATTGAAAGCTATGTCATTCACTTGTTAAAATATTATGTTTTTATTAATTTGAGCAATTGATAAGCAATCACACTAACACCTTTTTGTACGCAATATTTTTGGTGAAGTTGCAGGACTTTCAATCTTTATTACAGATCAGGATTTTAAATCTAGATTTACTTTTAACCTTTAAAACTGCAACATATAGTTGACCATGAGTGAAAATTAAGCAAAGAAGATACAATCTCACATGAGATAAAAATTGATCTTGGTTTTTGTTGATAGCCATTGCAAAACAAATAATCAATAGATATTCTCTCTTCTAGAATTTGAATGGTAGTTTGAGGTCAGAAAATAACATAGCAGCAGTTCTACTTAAAAGTATTAATATAGAAAACTTGCTACGTGCTAGTTTACATGCAGACATACTTACACACACAATGTATCCTTCATATTATGCAATTCCTGTACAAGTTCAACATATAGGTGAAAGTGCATAGAGTAATGAAAATGCCAAATCCAAGTACGATCATCAATACTAGAAGAATGCAGCTTGATTTAATCTAATGAGAAGCTTTTTCCTTTTCCATCTTTAACGAGATCAACATTAGGCTCCATAGAAATCAACAAAAATCATAAAGCTTTCGTCTTTAAATGATTATTGCAAATAATTGCTCTTGGTCTGTGAAAACAAAAAAAATGCTATGATAAAAATAATACAAAATTCAAGTTAAAAATTCAAAATCTTGAGTCATGCAAACTCAACCAGCTCCAACCTTCATCAGCAATACTTCTTTTACAGTAAAAGATGCAGACCTCATCAAGGACCTTCACTAATTTCTTCTATTATCGCCAATTTTTGTATAGGATTATAAGATGTGAATTTATGGAAAATGTCAATAAAAATTGAATATCATAAGATATTTAAAGAATAATTATAATTATATAGGATAAATTAAAGCAAATGTAGAAAAATAAAGTAATTAGTTTCTAAAATATAGTTCAACATTTTACAGATGGGAGTTAAGTATGGGTGTCCAGTGGAGGATATGATCACAGGGTTAGCCATACAATGCAGAGGATGGAGATCTCTATGTTACAATCCTGCGGACAGATTAGGATTCTTGGGACACTACTGCAGGCATTGATACAACGTAAGAGATGGTCTGAAGGTAACATTCAGATCTTCCTGTCAAGTTACTGTCCATTTATTTATGGACATAAAAGGATACCACTAATGCTTCAGCTTTCATATGGTCCCTTCTTACAATGGGCTGCAAACTCTTTGCCTACGCTTTACTATGTTACTATCCCTTCTCTTTGTATGCTGAGAGGCATTTCTTTGTTTCCTAAGGTACGTTTGATCCCTGAACGCGGAAAATACCATTAAACTATAAACCCTATTAGTATTCACAGTAATGTGATTCTAAATTACACATTCATCAATACAGGCATCAAGTCCTTGGTTCACACCTTTTGCATTTGCTATAGCTGCAAACAGAGCATATGGCTTAGCTGAATATGTTTGGTTTTGGTGGCACATTCAAAGGCTGGTGGAATGATCAAAGAATGTGGCTGTTCAAAAGAGTAACTTTCTACTTTTTTGGCTTATTTGACTACACACTTAAGTTACTAGGATTCACACAATCTGCCTTCATCATCACCGAAAAGATAGCTAGCGAAGATGAATCTGAGAGATACAAGAAAAAGGTGATGGAGTTTGGTGCTACTTCAGTAATGTTCAAGGTTTTAGCAACATTGGCATTACTGAATATCTTTGCTTTTGTTGGAGGCACTAAGAAAGTGGTTGTGGAAGTTCAAAGCTTGTGGTTAGACCAGTTTTTCGTGCAGATAATTCTGTGTGGATTGTTGGTTATCATCGACATACCCATATATCAAGGTCTCTTCTTTCGACATGATAATGGTAGGATGCCTAGTTCAATAGCATACAAATCAAGTATTATTGCATTGTTGATTTGTTCAATTGCATTGTACTAATAATTCAAAAGGAAGAAGAATAGTTTTTTTACCAAAAAAGTTCTTTTTTTTCCGCCAGTAACCCTTTTAAGAAGGTGATATTTGTTCTTGTTCCCTGTATCTTTGTTAGGTTCATGAATTTTTTTTTCATTTAATTAAAAATTATTTCTATGTTTGATGAGTCACTCAAAAGTACCACATGAAAAATGCAGGAGAGGAATTGCTACTTGGGTTGATCATGTATGAGTTCCTAAAAAGGAATTATCATTGCATGAGAACTAAAATGGACAATATTCAACAACTATTTTATTGCCAACAAGATCATCTGCAAAGCCAAGAAAGTATAACTAGAATAATGAAATTGAAATGATCTGCAACACCAATTATACAATCAACATAATTCTTTTAGTACCATCAATTCCTTGCTTTCAGGAACGTTGAGAAGACGGTTACAGCCGCGCAAGAAATGGAATTCTTTTTTCTCGAAAACTGTCTCCTTCAATAAGTGGAGGCAGAGAAACCAAACAATAGTTTAGGGATTTTTTTTTTTTGTCTTTTAAGATGAAAATTTTCAAAAATATAAATAACAAAAAGATTAAATGGGGAGCAGTGGCTGATAATCTGTGTGTTTTTCTGCAATTCTGCAATTGAATTGGTGGACTGGAGGACCTTTTGTTTAAGTGGCCATGCAATTCTGAATTCTGGAAGATTGTGCTTAGATGCTGCAAAATTTCGAGAAATTCATCGGCTTGGAGAGGGAAATAAGCTGGTTGTCAAGAAGAGCAAAGCCAGGTTCGGCGTGTTGTGTTTAATGCAACACTATAGCTCCTGTGGTTAGAACCAAATTCCATTGTTTTTTAAGAATGAGTTTTGAAAGGAATAAAATTGTTAGGAGAGTATGTGATTGTGCCAAGTTTAGACTTCCATTTCATTCTGATTCCTTTGTTGCTTACTCTTCTCCTAGCCTCCACCATCACTTAAGCCACTTGGGGAGTTTAAGCTAGGTAATGATTATAAGGGTGCTGATAGATCGGGTTGGTTCCGAGATTTCAAAAATCTCCGGAGCCGTCTTGAATTTAGGAGATGTTGATTTTGCATGATCTGAAGTCATCCCGAAGTTCCAAAATATCTGAAATTTTGGGATAAAATGGGACGGAGATTCGGAGATTTTAGGATTAAAAAAACAAAACAAGGACGATTCGGAAATTAGATATTTTTCTCACTAAAATTCAAATTAAATACAAAAATATCCCATCAATCATATCTTAAAAATACAAACAAATTATACTAACATAAAATTAAAGTCTCAAATACAATAAAAGGCATTATAAATAGAAAAGACTACGTAGTTTCGACACCATATTTAACACATTAATAATATGTACAATATTTTGTTAAATGAACAAAAACTCAAATATATGTAAACAAATGCAGTTTATAATATCAAATATTTTTGTATATAAGGTGTATTTTTAATTTATTATACTTTGAATAATTTAAATGTTTAGTTAAGTTTTAGGAGTTGAGGATTATGGTATAAAATTATGATATTAGTTTTAGAGTATAATTTATAGATGTTATATCAAGTATTTAACTAATTTTCAAAATTATATCATTTTGAAAAAATAATAACATTTATTTGATTTACTTGAACTTCTGAAAATTAAATTACAAGTAATAAATGAATTTTAAGTAGTTTAATCGAACTAATTCTATAGATTAGCATATTGAAATATAGTGTATAATGCTATTATCGAAGTGGTATAAATTAAGTATGAGGTTTTTAATCATAACAAAATAGAGTAAAAAATTTTAAGTTTACTATATATATATATATAATTTCAAAAGCCAATTTATTTTTTTAGTTCTAATTTTTATCGATTCGGATGTTCGATTTAGTTTGAAAATCTTCAAGATCCATGAACAATCTAGTAATGAGGGCAAGGAGATGAGTGTAGAGGTAATTCTTTATTGTTTTCTTTTTTATATTGGTTGTATATCTTTTCTTGGGCAATAAAATCTTATATTATTGAAAAAAAAAAACATTATTTCAAGTCGTCAGACATTTTTTCTGCTTTTAATTTTAAATTTTTAGCACAAAATATTTAAAAATGTATCCTGTATTAAAATATTACGAGTAACGATTGTTGTTGATCGGTTATTAAAATAACTACAATTTGTTTTTTTTCTTTTTCAAGCATAACAGATTCTCTTACCTCTTTTGCTATAGTCTTTATGTAACTCAGAATTCCCAAAAGTTAAAAGCCAAAAAATTCAACATGATGAATTAAACTCTTATTACCAGAAACAAAAAAATTATACTCTTATCCAATATTTAAAAGCAAACAAGTAATAATTACTCAGGTGTGAGGCACATTGACAGAAACAAAGAAAGAAAACGCAAACTTCAATTACTATCTTAAGATTTTTCTGCCCAAAAATGCAATGGAAACTGGTAACTATTTGTTTGGACATAAAATGTATTGGCATATTTGATTGTTATCAGCCCATAAACTGCTCATAGAAGAATTAATCTAAAAGTATACAGTAATGTAATTCCAAATTGCTTGACCTCATTCGGCATGACAACACCTGATTTTAGCTGATGCACATCATCACCTTGTTACTCTGAAGGCCTGTACATTCATCAAACAAACATTCAGTCTGGCCGGACAAAAAACACCACAACAATTCATCATTAAAAATACTTAAACTCAGTTTTTGCTGGCGCTGGAGTGGAGTTCCCCTGTTCCTTCAAGGATCTGTTTGTTACAAGAAAAATACTTTTCCAAAAACATATTTTTTTTTCTTATGTTTGGTGGAGGTCAGGAAAATACTCTGTCACAGAATATAACATTCATTTCACAGGAAAATAATTTCCTGATTGAAAGTTGAGAAAATATTTTCCAGCAAACCGATAGACTCTTAGCTTCAAACCTATCTGAAGCATTTTAGAAACAACAAAAACATAAATATTTTTTATCGCATTACCAAACAAAAGAAATGAATTTCAGCAATTCATTATCGATAAAAACATTTTCCCGTGCGGGAAAACATTTTCCGTCTAACAAATGGAGCCTAAATGTTAAAATGAAGCAGAACAAGGAAACAAACCTTGACGCGCTTTAATAAGGCCTTGGCTTCGGCATTGTTGTTGAAATGATCACGTACAGGCTGTAAAACAGAAAATACATGATTACATCTAGCTGATTATCAAAAACTGCATTAAGATAATCCACTCTCTATTATAGTAGCTGGAGGA
>CAODLS014675246.1:0-12570 GCA_948243855.1 Flueggea neowawraea | reverse complement strand
ATATTTACACTCCAAAAATATCATTAATTAATTTAATGATATTTTAAATTAAAATTAATCCATCAAAATAATTAATTCGAAAAAAAAATTTCAAGGGAAAATTTACCCAAAATTAATCCAAAATTATTCAAGTTATTACATGTAGCTTGTGTGCAACTGAGGCTATTGTTGTGGATCTTGCTCAACTATATGTTATTGAGGATTAACGACCACTCTCCCTAATAAGATCCATACCTGTAGGTCGTAAAGCGCCTGTTTTAGGGGATTTGTCAACAGCCTTAGGCAAATTCAGAGATGCTTTAAGTGGATCAAAAGCATTATTGAGGGGAATGGCGTTAGCCTTAGGAAACCAATCTTTTTTTTATCATCTCATGCCCAGGTGGAACTACGCTCGCAGTTTGTGTTGGCTTGGAATTTGCTATGGGTTTGTTCAAACGACAGTTTTGGGAGGAGTGACCTATACTGGAACATGTAGAGCAAAAATTCTGTAAGTTCTCATAAGTCACATCCACAAAAATAAAAACTCTTACCAAGCTTCTCCAGCATTAAGATTTTAGGAAGCTCAGCAGCCAAGTCCACTTCGACAAGCACTTTCACAAAATACCCAAAGTCACCACTAATCGTCATGTTGTCGATCTTCAATGGTACACCAACCCCTTTCGTAATGTCCACTAGTAGCTGAGGGTGCCAATAGTCCTATTGAAGTTTATAGAACCTCACCCAGAATTTTGTGGTAGTCAGTTTCTGAGCATATAGATTAAAGTCTAGAGTCCAATTTTGTAGGCTTAGTGTTTCTGGTTTCAAAGCAAGCATCCCACGACTCAAGATATGTGATTTCTCCTTTTGAGTATTCAAAATTATGTGATAGAAGCCTTAGCCTAGGGAGATTAATCTCCAATCCTTCAAACCCCAGATTGCCGATAACTTCTTCTTCAAATCCTAAGATTTCCAAAGCGTTTCCACCTTTAGCAATATAACCTGCCCAATTAGAGCATTATCACACAGTTTAAGTCTCTATGCATATGCATTTTTATTGATTTTGATTGAAACATACCGCCCTTTATTTTTAGGAGTTACTGAGGCTGGGGGCAAGATAGTAGCAATTCTTTTGACTGTGGTAGCAAAGGACAATCAAGGTCGTTGGGCAAATCGTGGAGGTCGCACATTTGGCGAGGCGCCAATTGCAGTCATGGTGATTTGCGGTGCCTTAAGAGCCGTGAGGAAATTCTTCTTGGAAAAGAGATCTAAAATTCTAATTAAACAGTCCAACTTAGGAGAATGAGCTGGAAGATTTGGAGGCCATGCTCTCGGCCATAATCAGCGGCAAGGAGAGATGTTGTGCAGATGAAGGACAATGCAATCCAAAGAAGTCGGAGCCTCCAGTCGCTAGGTCATCCTAGAGATCATCCCCAAATCCACACTATCCATCTAAATTCATTTCTCAACCCTACTCACTACTATATACAATATATTTATTTTAGAATACGAAATAATTTGTTGGATTCGACACCCATTATTAGTTTTGTTAGTTACATATATATTTTTTTAATAAGTAAGCAAATTATATTAAGGCCTTAGCTACCAAAGTAGTGGTTGGACAAAACTCACACAGACCTCTCTTCACATGATGAGTGCACTACCTGCTTTAAAGGGTACCATCATAGACATAAAGATATCATTGCAAGAAAAATAGCACAATCAGTTAGTCTAGGTGAAAATTGTCTCTAAACATCGGTACACATCCATGCCTGAAAAACACAAAATCACTAAATTTACATTTTAGGAAAAAACAACGAAGCAAACATAAGATAATGATGTCCTCCTATGAATCAATATTTACTTGTTGAAAGAAGCTTCGGTTTCTTGCCTTCTAAACCTCTTACATGAGAAGTTGCCACAAGGAAATCCAAAATATTTGCAGCAACTTACCCTTGACAACAATAACCCATTGTTAAAAAAAAATCAGTAGAAGAACATGGCATAACCAATGAAGGCCGAAAAATTGCAAAATGCAGTTCCATAGGTGACACACATGTGAACAATGCATTAATAGGTGTTGTTAAGTCTCTAGCTGGCCACACCGAATACAGAGAGCTTCCTCCAGGTTGAAAAAATTCCTTTGGGTTAAGAAGTCTCGTGAAGGCAGTCTATTGTGCAATATTAACCAAGTGAAGTACTTAATCCGTAGAGGAACTACCTAAAGAACAAATAAGAAATATAAAGAGAATGCCAATGAATGTTATTGTTACAGGAATGATAAGTGAGTTTTTATACTTGTTACATGCATTAGGGTTTGCCTTGAACTAATAACATAATAACTGAATTATAGCAACTGTAAAACTAATCTAATGTTCACTTGGTAACAATATCCTAAACTAATCTAATGTTCACTTGGTAACAATATCCTTTCATTCTTCCTCAAGCTTCGAGTTGGGAAGATACGAAGCTTGACATAACAATCTTGGAACACCTTTTTCCTTAATGATTTTGTTAGGACATTGGCTAGTTGGTCAAGTGTAGAAATGTTTCGCATGCAAGAATCTTAATGTTGACAAGGTCTCTAACGAAGTGAAGATCTATCTCAAGATGTTTTGAACACAAATGGAAAACTAGATTCATGAAAAGATATTTCGCTCAAATGTTATTACACCAAAGGTTTGCCAACATGGAATATGGAAAGTGTAACTCACGAAGTAATGATTGTATATAAAGGAATTCGGATGCAGCTACAACTAGAGATGGATATTTGACAACTGTGGATGAGCGAGCCATGGTTTATTATTTGCGAACAGACAATGAGATCAAATTTTCACCTAGACATATTGGAAACCCAAAAGCGCTCTTACGATCGGTGTGTTCACCTCTTGCATAGGCATCTAAGTAAATATGCAGATGTGGAAAAGGTCATGGAATAATCAATAGGCCATGAGTTTGTTTGCCTTGAAGTTGAAGATAGTGCAACTTGCATTTTGCAACTTGCTAGTAATTTGTTTTGGGATTGTGTATAACCTGAGCCACTTTATTGACTATTAGTCCATTATTGGGTCTTGTGAAAGACATGACTGTAAAAAAGCAACAGCATTGTGAAATAAAGAAACATTAATGAATGGCGGAAGTGCTGCAGTAGTGGACGACAGTGGAAACGGCAACTAGTGGTGAGTTTTGTATAGGGGCAGACTACAAAATAATTGAAGGAACAATAAGGCTTGTAAAGAAAATGAAAGGTATTGAAGAATGATATTCTCTATTATGATTTCTGCACAATTTACAACATCTATATATACTTTACATGTGAAAATCCTAGAAAATATTCTGAGCAAATATTCTGAATATATAGTTGCCAAACATAGATGCACTAGAAGGAAATACTTGCTGATTATTAGGAGAGAATTCATCAATGATCTGTTAACACTCCCCCTCAAGCTAGATCTAGAACATTAATGGATCCAAGTTTGCTTAACAATCTTTGGAACTGAGTTGAGGGTAAAACCTTAGTGAACACATATGCCAGTTGATCATGACTTCGCACATAACGTGTTTCAATGAGTTTTGACTGAACTTGTTGACGAATGTAGTGACAATCAACTTCGATATGCTTTGTTCTTTCGTCAAACACAGGATTTGCAACAATATGCATTGCTACTTGATTATCACAAAATAAAGTCATTGGAGTAACACATGGACTACCCAAATTTGACAAAAGACTCTTAAGCCACACAAATTCACAAGCAGCCATAACCATAGCTCTATACTCAGCCTCTGCACTAGACCGAGCTACCACCTGCTGTTTTTTGCTCTTCCATGAAACCAAATTTCCACCAACCAGCACACAATACCCTATAGTCGATCTCCTATCAAGTGCATTTCCTGCCCAATCTGAATCAGTAAAGCTTTTGATGTTGGTGTGTCCATTTTTTGTCATCATAATTCCACAACCAATCGATCCTTTCAAGTAACGCAAAATACGTTTTACCATACTCAAATAATGAACAGTTGGAGCATGCATATGCTGACTAACAAGATTTACAGCATATGAAATATCAGGTCGTGTAATAGTCAAATAAATGAATTTTCCTACCAGTTTCTGATAATAGGCAGGATTTCTAAGTTCTTCCTTTTTTGAATCAATCTTACATTTTTTGTCTAAAGGAGTATAGGCAGGCTTTGAATTTGTCATACCTGCTTCCTGAAGCAAATCCAACACATATTTTCGCTGGTTAAGAAAAAAACCTTTGCTGAAAGTTGCCATCTCAATTCCAAGAAAGTACCTCAAGGGCCCAATATCCTTGATAGGAAAAGGTTGCTGAAGATGTTTCTTTAGCTTGTTGACTGAATCTATGTTGCTTCCAGTTACAATAAGTTCATCCACATATATAAGAACCATCAACCTATCGGTCTCTCCAAGTTGAACATAAAGAGAAGAATCAACATTACTTTTTGAGAACCCAAGGCCTTCAAGAGCTTAACTCAATTTGGCATGCCATGCTCGAGGACTCTGCTTCAATCCATATATGGATTTATGAAGTTTACACACCAAATTTCGATCACCATATTTCGAATGACCAGGAGGAAGCTTTATAAATACTTCCTCTTCAAGGTCTCCATGCAAGAAAGCATTTATAAGATTCATCTGAGACAATGACCATCCATTGTTTATGGCTACAGATAATAGTACACGTACTGTAGTCATTTTTGCAACTGAAGCAAAAGTCTCCTTGTAGTCCACTCCATATTATTGAGTCAAACCTTGAGCCACTAGAAGTGCCATATACTGATCAACAGATCCATCAGAATTAAATTTTGTTCTATACACTCATCGACAACCAACTGGATGTTTTCCTTTAGGAAGTGAGACAATGCTCCAAGTATGATTTTCTGCAAGTGCTTCCAACTCATCTTTCATAGCACTCCTCTAGATTTCTTGAGTTTGAGATTCTTGAAATGTTTAAGGATCATAAATATTAGAAATATTATAAAGATAAGATGAATAAGTAGGAGATACCTTTTGATAAGTCAGATACTTTGATATTGGATGCTTGACTGATTAAGCAACATAATCCTGCAATTTTTTCAGAGGTTGACTATTTCGGGGTGGATTTCGTTGAAGGAGAGGTATTTGCACCTGATGGATTTGTTCTTCATGATCATCGTGACCAATATTAGCCTCTTGGTGCATAGTTTCAGTCGGGTTCAAGTTATCAACTTGAATTTGCTGATCTTGACTTTCTGTTGGATGATTACCATCAACACTTGGCAATGGAAACAATTCAGTCATAATCTCCCCCTTACTTGAAGTAGTAAAGTAAGGTTTAGTCTCATCAAATAGTACATCTCATGACACATAAAGCTTCTTAGAACAAGAATCATAACATTTGTATTCTTTTTGAGTTTGAGAATATCCCAAAAAGACACATTTAATTGCTCTTGGATCACGTTTATCTTTTAATTGTGATGTCAAATGAACAAAACACGTGCAACCAAACACTTTTAGATGTGATACATCTGTTTTTTTATTTAGCAAGACTTCAAGTGGACTTTTGAAACTCAAAACTCGACTAGGTAGTCGATTTATAAGATAAGTAGCCGTTAAAACTCCATAAGACCTTCTTCAACAGGTCTCTATTTTTTCACTCAGCAACCCCATTTTGTTGGGGAGTACTAACATAACTGGTTTGATGCACAATGCCATTAGAAGCTAAGAATTAGTCATGTTATGAGAAGTATACTCTGTGTCACTGTCAGTTTGAAGAATTTTAATATGAGCTGAAAACTGATTAACAATCATCACATGAAATTCTTTAAAGATTGCACAAACATCGCTCTTTGATTTCAATAAATAAACCCAAGTAACCTCAGAGAAATCATTAATGAAGGTTACGAAATACTTGAAACCATCAATGGAATTAAGTACAGGACCCCATACATTTGAATATATCAATTCAAAAGGTTATGAAGTTTCAGACATTTATAAATTGAAAGGAAGTCTAAATGATTTTGAATGATGACAAACTTCATAATTATGAACTTCCTTAGACAAGTGAGGAAGAAGTTTTGAAAAAACAAAATTAGACAGATGAGCAAGACGTTGGTGCCACAAAAGTTGCTGTCTCATAGGAGTTGCAAGAGCTTGAAGACCTTTAGAAACTTGACAATTTGGAGTAAAGTAGTAGAGTCCTTGCAAATAAAATCCTTCACCAATCATCCTTTTGGTGATACGATCCTGAAACACAACCTTACAGGGAGTGAATAAAACTTCACAATTAATATTTTGAATTAATTTTCGAACATAAAGCAACTGAAAAGGAAAGGAAGGCACATAAAGAGCATCAGAATCTATAGAAGCAGACACAAGTTAATTTTTCCCTTTCCTTTGATATGTACGTTTTGGCCATTAGCAATAGACACAACATAAGAGATTGAATGAAAATCGCATAAGGTTTCAAGTTTATTTGTCATGTGATCGGAGGCAACATAGTCTACTACCCATAAATCAGGTGTTGAACTAATTTCTAATGCAGTCATAAAGGCAGATAAAATACCTTGGCTATCTTCAAAGTTGGCAACATTGGCATTAGCTAGAAAACTAGCAAATTTGCTCAAAAGTGCTGTAGGAGTATGACGTCCTTGTTGTTTCCTGGACAATTCCCTTACCATATTTATCATGCAAATAACTTGGAAATTCATTAAACAAGGTAACAAGATTAGAAGAGAAGGATTCAACAATATGAGAGGCTAAATGAGCTTTGGGATTGGGACCACGCCTTTGATCTCCTCCTCTTCTATCCTTACCAGATTTGAGTTTCAATTCTGGATGAAGAATCCAACACCGATCCATTGTATGTCCAACAACATTACAGTGCTCGCACTTCAAGTCTGGGTGTTTACCTTTGTAAGGTTTCTTCTTAGCTTGAGAAAGATAGGCATGAGAGTTTGAAGCATCAGGTGTAGTACTACATGGCATAATTTTTCTGTAGACTTCTTCTCGTTGTATAGTTGCACAAACATTTTTCAAGAAAGGTAATTCAACTGTCATCAGAATATGACTTTCGAACTCCTCATAATCTGAATGCCAAGAGTTGAAACACTCTATCTTCTTCAAACCGTTTTTTTAGAATCATAGAATCAACTGTATGTGGACGATAAACTTTCAATTCATTCCACATGCTTTTCAATTTTCCCAAAATACTAACAAAGGGTTTCCCTTCTTGCTGCAAGCCTGCAATTTCCCGTTGGATTTGGAAAATTCTCAAAGAATTGTTTTGATTTCCATACATGTATTGTATCGCCTCCCACATATCACAAGAAGACTTCGAGTAACTAAAAATTTTAGCAACATTACGCTCCATTGAGTTGAGCAACCATGACATAACCATCTGGTCTTTTGATGATCAGGCATCATATTCAGGTGAGTTTTCATCAGGAGCCGTTTCTTTGCCATTGATGAATCCTAGCTTTGATATTACCACCAAGAGCAATGGTGACAACACTTGACCATGGCAGATAATTGGACTTATTCAATAACACAGAACTTAATTTTTGAGAGGTGTTAACCTCAGCATCAGGATTATTAGAAGAAATGGCAATCACCTCATTAGAGGTCCTTGTAACATCATCAAAAGACATAGTCGACAGAGGCAGGATTTTCCCTCTCTGATACCATAAAGAAAACGAAAGGTATTGAAGATTGATATTCTCTATTATGATTTCTGCACAATTTACAACATCTATACATACATTACATGCGGAAATCCTAGCATATTCAGAGCAAATATTCTGAATATACAGTTGCCAAACATAGCTGCACTAGAAGGAAATACTTGCTGATTATTAGGAGAGAATTCGTCAATGATCTGTCAACAGCTTGTTTTCGAGGACTTGACTTTTGAACGAGACGACACTTGAACAAGAGCAGGCGGCAGATTTTGCACGATTCATATATGTGAACAACGTCATCGTTATAGGACCAAGTCGATTAAGGGTCGAGTCAACAAGATCATCTTCCATCACAGGATGATGCAAGGCTGCCAATTGGTCGTATATTTGTTTTGCACGATTCATATATGTGACAAAATCATTGTTAATTTGTTTGAGATTTTGCAATTGGGATTTAGTTGAAAGACCAAAATTCGCGAACCAGACGGATAAACAAGTGCATGCCCTTGTAAGGTCTCAAGCAGTAGTGATTCCAACAACTTGAGAGACAATATTGTCAGATAAAGAATTGACAATCCAACTACGGACCAATTGGTCTTTGCAGTATCAATCATAATAGGACGGGTTTAGGTAGTTGTTGTATAAGGAGGAGACATTGTACCATCTATATGAACAATAAAGCCATAACCACGTAGAATAGGTGTTAGTTGGGTCTACCAGAGGAGGTAATTGGTGGAGTTAGATTTTTTAGTAAGGTGATTGTGTATATTCAGTACATTGGAATTGAAAAGAGAGGTGGTTGTTGCGGATTTAAATTTGTATTAGTGAAATTAGTTAGAACATTAATTCTATCCTTTTCACTAAGCATTGATTATATGAATTGTGTTTTAATTTTATGATTTAATTAGTGGAAAGAGGAAAAAAGTCTCTATAATTTAGAAAAATAAAAAATAGAGTATCTTTTTATGTTCAATTCCCTTATATTTAATAAAAGTTCGTTTGGAAACTATTAACATATAGTATTGGGAGCATATAACATATTAAATACAAAACAATACTTGATTGATGTCTAATAGCATGTAATATATAACATCTTTTCCAAACTACACTAATTTGAATGTATTAATAGGTTACAACTACAATTTGATCTTTATTCTCATTGTTTAGTTAATTTATAGTATTAAAAGAAGGCTTAACATGGAACTTCACACACATGTATAAAACAAAACGTGAACTAATTGCTTTCTTCCACCGACGGGTCGATAACAATGAATTTTAACGAATTACAAAGTGGTTGCATGTCCATGACAATGAATTTTGACGTAGTACAATGTGAATGTGGTCGCAAACAATCTGATGAAATAATAGTCTGTTCCAACTTCAGCTGTTTCACCCAACTTAAAGCCTCACGAATACACATTGCCCCTGCTATATTAGGCTCAACCAAATATGGAACACATTTTGTAAATACAGCAACAATATCCCCTTTTGCATCTCTAGCCACACCATCCATACTTGTCAGCTTTAAATTTTGGCTACAGGAAGCATCAGTGTTGAACTTTATCCAGTTACAAACTGGAGGCTCCCACTCTTGATCCACAGAAGAATTCATTGATTCATTTAGGCATCCAACTGGCCGAGCACCACCCCTTGCAGCCAACCACTCAGATTTCTTCAAATTACAAATTCTCACAGCAACATCAGGCCTCCTAAAGCAGTGATTCCAAACCACATTATTCCTATTCATCCAAATTGTGCAAATAAGCCAGCAAAACCTTTCCATTGGAGCCACAATCAATGGTCGCATATGGATTTAATTATATGAAGAGGGCGAAGTAAATGGCTTCCTTTCAAGAAAGAAAAGCACAAATTTCATGATGTCATGTCGAGGTGATCATGACTCCGCATGGAAATAATGCTACGTATATTCTTAATCTTGTTTGCTTGTATTTATTGTATCTCCATTTTTTATCAATATTTATTAAATCTCCTTATATAAAAATAAAGTATATTATTTCCTTGTAAAAAAAAAACTTATAGTATTTTATTCTATTATTTGATTTCAAATGATATATATATATATATATATATTATTTGAATTCAATTCAAATGAAATAAAGTATATTATCTTCTTTTGTAAATCAAATTAACATATACTACAACTTTTCTTAGAGATTTTGAATACGAAATCTGAAGAGGCCAATTTTGGAGGAAAGTGTTATCTTGATAATCGCAAAGCAATTAATTTATTGTCCTCATAAAATGAATTTGTCAATGGAAAGAAAAACAATTAATGTCATCAAAAATATGTGGACAAAAATTAAAGTGCACACGCATAACACATGGGAATATGCAATACAACCAACATATTTTTTTTAATGGCAAAATATTTTAAAAATTATATTTAGGGTAAAGAATGCAAGCTAGATTTGCTCCAATTTTTGCATCGTGCTCAAAAGTTCCACAAAATTTGTTAAGCAACAAAAATATGGCTCCCATTTCCAAGTTGGAGACTGAAGTGGAGATCCAATCTCCAGCTGACAAGTTCTTCGATGTATACATGGTCAAAGCACACATTGTGCCTAAAACTTCTTCCGACCACGACATGCACCATGTTGAGGCTCATGAGGGTGATTTTGTTTCCACTGGCTCTGTCAAGAAATGGACTTATAGCTTAGGAATCTATAATCAAGGACGACCACGTTTGCTATCTTTTTTTTTTTTCGCTTATCAAAAACATGGTCGCTCTTTTTTCCTCTATTTCTTACTCGATTGTAATAATATACATTATTTTTTTCTTCCATTTATTAAGATTATAGTCTAATTTATAGTGTGAAAACCGTTTATGATATGGAATTTTCGCTGTATTGTTAGTTTACTGTTTTGGTGGCATGGTTTCTTAATACATATTTAATTGGTAAAAAAAAGCGTGGTTCTATTACAGTTTTATAGGTTACATTTACGAAACCTTTTTTTTTAGATGGAAAAGTTCAGACCATAAAAGGAAAAATTGAAGTGGATGAGGAGAAGAAGAAGGTGAGTTCCACAACAATAGGAGGAGAAATTTTGAACCTTTTCAAAAGATTCAAAGTTACACTTGAAGTTATTCCAAAAGAAGGAGGAACCTTGGTGAAGTGGACTTGGGAGTATGAGAAAGTAGATGATCAAGTACCAGACCCTAAGAAATTCTTGGATTTGGCCATTAACATCACCAAAGATGTTGATGCTTATATTCTTCACCATATGGCACTAGCCACGATGGAGACTCGAGTGGAGATCAAATCTTCTGCCGATAAATTCTTCAAAACGTACTTGACTGAAGCACATCTTGTTGCTAAAACTGCTTCTGACAATATACATGGTGCCGAGGTGCATGAAGGTGATTTCCATTCCTCTGGATCAACCAAACAGTGGACTTACAACCTTGGTAATGTTGAAGTCAATTCTTAGCTGTTGACATTTTCTTTTATAAATAATAATCTCTAGAAAAAAGGTATGAAAATATTTCTAAAAATATATTATACTAATAGATGTGTGGTTTGATACAATCGTTAGCGTCAATTTTAGACTTTTAGTCATGGTTGGTCATTGGTCAGGAGCTCATACAGTCGAAATCTATGATCTATAGTCTTGAATTTTAAGAGCATCTTTAACGGTACTCTTTATTTTTTAGAGTTACTTTAATTTTATAGATTAAAAATAAAAATTTCTCTAGTGGTATTTTGTCACGACCCAAGTCGGGTCATGACCGACATACGAAACGAACTGTCTATGAAAGTCCGACCTATCTCGCACAAACATCAGTGTACAGACATTCTACCCAACTTAATCCAAATATTATTCAAAACAGTTATAAATATAAAACGTTTATATATAAAAGAAAACTATAAATATATATGTATACATAATAGAAAAATAATATCAGTAAAAATATAAAACCGTTAGAAATAATATCAACATCCCAAAAATACAACATGTAGCTCAGTATCTCAACAGTAACCCGATGTGAAGCTCTAATAACAGAAACAAAAGTAGAGCCCGGATGAGGGGCACTCACTATATCAAAAATGCCTAATTGGGATCGAGGTGTCAGACAGTTGCTGAGCGTAAAAAATATCACCTGAAAAATAGATTTATAGATAGACAAAAGAATAAAAGGGGTAAGAATCCCTAGTGAGGAAACAACACTTCAGACCACCTTATACGTGCCTCACAAAGACTGTTTTGAAAATCCTTCAAAAATACCGCATACGAATATACGTAGATACCATATAGTATACACACTACATACATAATATATTTCTGAAATTTATTTTGCAAAAACGTTCTCATTCAGATCATACAATATGCATTCAGACAGTATTCAAAGTACATATATATATATATATACATAGTATGAGACCAATGCAATATCCATAATAGCAGTGTGAACTCCGCCACCTGACTATTTAAAGCGTATATCTGGCCGGATACACGGTCACCCTATTGCCCCGGTAACTAGAGCCTTGACAAAGCATTGATATACCAAAGGCTATGTACCCCGTAGCTAGGTGTCCATATATCAGTGTGATATATACATAGTATTTCATAGACAATCATGCACCTTAGAGCTTATTCCTTCTTATACAACATACACTCATATATGTATTAGCTTTTCAGAGCAAAACATTGGTTATTAATAATCACATAATTTTGATTATTAATCAATCCAATAATTATTAGTCTGATTTCATAATATGGCCAGACATATCAAAATTAACATACTCAATTTGAAGACTGTTGGACCAAGGGTGGTCAACATTGAGATTTCTCTAAAGTTTTGATGATGAACAAACTGCAGAATTTGATCTGAAGCAAGATTCACGTACGTCAAAACAAAGTCACGTACGTGTGTTAATGTCACGTACGTCAGTGAAG
>CAODLS014675003.1:0-13135 GCA_948243855.1 Flueggea neowawraea | reverse complement strand
TGAGAAAGACTGGCAATGCCATTTGTATCAAAAGAATGAATTCCAGAGCCAGTCAAGTCTATTGCAGTTACTCTAAAACCACCCTCTTCCAGAAGAGCTATAGTCTTGTACCAACACCAAGCACCATAGCCTCCTCCATGGACAAGGACGAAGTGGTTGGTCTCCAGATCATCAAGCTTAATATCCTTTGCAAAATTAGAATGAATCAGAGTAAATAATTTATATAGGAAGCTTCCTTCATAACATTATAGAAGGCTTATAAAATCACTTCAAATTGCAAAACAAAGACAAAATTGCATAAATCAGAAAATATTAATTAATCAAGCACAATATGCTAAAAGGAAAAATTGATGACGTTGCCAAACCACCAGCAATAGTATTTCCAAAGGTTCAAGCATGGATGAAGTAATTTGACCGATAGACTTGCAATAGATTAAGAACAATGTTGAATTGACAACAACATATAAAATTTCCAGTCCCATGAATCCATGCAAGCTAAATCATTATGCAGATGAACAATTCTGGTGTTTATTGTTATATTTTACCATAGACTGCCTCTATTTACAGCCCCAACTGACCTAGAACACTAATATTACTTGTGAGTTTTAGGTTTCATTGTCAATCAGAGACGTATGCCATCTAAATGGAATAAGAAAGAGGTCATATTAAAAGAAAAGGAACCCCCACCAGAAAGAACTAATGTGAACTACTGCGAGAAATCCTTCAAAACAAAAAAATATAACTGCAGGGACCCCAGTCTCTGTCGTCCTTGTCAATCCTAAGATCTATCAAAGAACAATGTCCCAATGAAATAAATATAAATATTGGTAACCATAAAAAAAATAATAGTGATTGAACTAGATACTTCTCAGAAGTCAACTCACGAAACTAGGCAATTTGTACAACTCACACCGACCATTTCTTTTGCAATTAATAGTATCCAAAAAAGTGGGTGATGTACGCAATTTATGATAGGAGATAAAACTGGTGAAGTGCTGCCTATAATAAAGGATACATGAACCCCAAAAAAACAATCTCCTTCTTTCACAAGCATCATGAACTTTTAAACGCTTTCTACAACATGAACAAGATTCAGGATGAAAACAATAATGAAAGTAGAAGGCATGCACAAAAATTACACATAGGAATTAATGCTGCTTGGACACACAAAAAAAAGGCTTGAGTAACAATATGCACAAATCGGGACAAGTTTTGCTTCGCAAAACATAATATGAGAAATGCTAGCACAAAAGAATCACATCGCCACAGTTCATTTGATTTTTTGGCATTGAAACCTCACCAATACCTACACAACCATTTATCACGAGAAGAACAAAAATCACCATCTTTTCAATCCCAGATACACAGCCGAACAGATGATCAACTTTACTGACAACCCATTTAGCCCTCAAGCAACCACTAATAATCAGTAACCAAAATGCAACAGAGTCAAAATTGCAACCACAAATCGCTCTGTTCCCAACATTGCCAATCCATAAGCCATTATAAATTAAAAATAAACAGATAATTAACAGACCAAAAATGAGAGCCAAAACAAACAAATTTAATTCCCTAAAGACATGAAGCTTCACACTCAAACAATCAGTCACTTCATTCCACAATCAAGGACAAGAACACCACAACCATAGAACGGAATCATTTCAATCATTACAAAACAACCCAATGCCGAAAAACTTCAGGAAAACACTAAAAACTACCTGATTAACAAGCTGATGAGGCTGCAACAGAGGGTCAGTAAGAGAACGGGCTCTGGAACTGGAGCTCCGGGGCAACTGGGTCTTCTTCGACCCGGAAGAACTATTCGGGTACCTTAAAGAAGCAGACCTATCAAAAAGAACCGACCCAGAACCATTCTGTTGCTGATGTTGCCTGAACAGAATGGCAGCAGCCAAGGCCTGTTCTTGAATCAAAGAATCATTACTATCTTTTCGAGTGGTTGGATCCGGGTCCACCGGTTACTTGAATTGGGTTGTGGGTGTCCGGGTAATCGCTTCAAAGGCTTCTTCTTTTTCACCGTTTTCCTTTTTGGTGCAAAACATGTGCATAAATTTCCCATCTTTTTTCTTAATGATGCTTCTTCTTCATGCAAAAATTGAGAGAGACCATTTAGCTGTTATCATCATTTGGATACGTATAAGTTGTGTATGTGAGTGCCTTACATGCATATATATAAATATACATGAACAGAACAAGAGAGAAAATGACGGCTCGAAGCGGGTGGTGGTGACGGCTTAGAGAGCGTATGTAATGGAAGGTGTGGGGTTTTATAGGGAGGAGTGAATGAGTGGGACGCCGAAGTTGGCGACAAATTGTGATTGTTGGGTTTTGTGTGGCCTTTTATTGAGCCTATTAATTATTGTAACTGTATGTGTTTTTATTTATTTTTTTACAGAAGTATTTGTTTTTATTGTTGTTAGGAAAGTTAATTAATTGTATAATTTATTATACGGTGTATGACTAGCAATGATAATGGATAGACTATACTAACATTCCTCCCTATACTCTTAGCTTATATACGATCTTTTACTCGTACGCTACTTGTATTCATGCCGGTAATAAAAATCATTATTCGTATCCTATCACAGGATATTTATTTACTCGTTATATAAACATAATTAATTTAAAAAATAATTATATGTCAATAATTTTAAGATAATACCTAAAAAGCATAGACATCAATGAATATTAAAGGTATATAATAATATAAAAAAATAAAATTCATATTTGAATTTTTTAAACATAAAAAATCTAATAAAAACTTATTTCATGATTTATTGCTTTTAATCCACCATAACATCAATCATTTGCTTATATCTTTCAACATTTTATTAAAGTAAACTAATTAATATGAATAGATTATTTGATAGGTATCGAATGATGACATAATATGGACATATGATAATAATAATTATATATTGTATGATCATATCCGTCTACACAATAAATTGTAGGTAATATTCGCACTCATATTTATATCCTATCAAAGCAAGTAATATCCGAGTTGATTGGACACAAGTAGGATCGGTATTCGACAAGTAAAGTACCAATTGTCATCCCTATGTATGACGGTATAAATAATAAATTTGAGTGTTAATAATATTAATCCATTTTCGTCTCAATTCTTTTTTTAGAAAAAAAATCCCTCAATGTATGCAATTAATTCAAATAGACTGATTTAATGAATTTGACGCATTAGTGACACTTTTACGGATTGTCGCAACTAGCTGATTCAATCACTAGAAAGTAGATAATGAATTTTACATAGATCATAACCATTACTTTAAGAAATTCTAAAATGCCCATTTATTAGAATTTTTTGTATAATTTTAGTAGGTAGTAATAATGAAATTCAATAATAAAATATCGTCGATCATATACGCCAAAGGTTGAGTGGGTGGTGTGTCGAAAAATTGAGCTTTTTAGGCAAGCTGACACTGATTAATTTTGATTTATGCTCTTCCAGCATATGTGATGCAGACTATGGTTCTCCCTACCTTCCTCTAATGATATTGATAAAATCACACGTAGCTTTCTTTGGGGGGGTTCAAGTGCGGAAAAAAGGTTCACCTTGTTGCTTGGAATAACGTTTGTCTTTCCAATGATCTGGGAAGTCTTGGGTTAAAGAAGTCGAATTTGGTCAATCTTGCCTACATGACGAAATTAGCATGGAGAATGACTCTGAATCCTCATGCTCTCTGGGTCAGAATTCTTAGAGACAAGTATATGAGAGGTGGAGTTGTAAATTTTACCAATGCTAGGCAGAAGAATGTTTCAGCTCTTTGGAAAGGAGTCTTAAAGGGTTCGGTGTATTTCAAAGACACAACTGGATGGTCCCTTGGTGATGGCTCTAATGTATCCTTTTGGAAAAACAACTGGGTGGAGGATATTGAGGTACTCTCTTCTCACTTGTTGAGAAACTTGGATCATGCTTCTAGTCTCAAGTGTGTTAGGGATTATGTCGCTGATGATGATGGGGATTTGGAGGAGATTCGGGCTTATCCTCCTGAAGATATAGTGCAGTGTATTATTGTCGTCCACCCTGCTATTGATACTGCTGGTTCCAACACTTGTTTTTGGAAACTAACGCCTTCAGGCAATTTTTCCTTAAGCTCTATGGTTAAGTTTCTTGCAGGTCATGAAGATGAGGCTCAAGTTCAGAATGCGGATTTCCAGTGGAATATCATTTGGCGATGGAATGGACCTCCCCGAATCAAGACTTTATGTTGACTTTACCTCACGGAAAATTGTTAACCAATTCTCAAAGATTTCGGCGTAAATTATCTGAGTCTAATTTTTGCTCTTTTTGCAGGTCACAAGTTGAGACTTTGCTGCATGCTATCAGGGATTAACCGTGCTAAACAAATTTGGAACTTGTTTGTTTCTCACTCCAAGCGCTATTAATTCTACAATGAAGACTTTGACAATTGGCTGTGGTGCAACCTGAAGAACGCTAGGAGTGATCAGCGTCAACTTCCATGGTCACTTATTTTTTGTTATGTCTGTTGGTACATTTGGAACAGCCGAAATAAATTACTGTTTTCTGACCAGCAATAACAAGAGAATCCAATTCGGCTTTGTTTGAGACTGCCGCATGCTTTTAGGCAAGCTCAGAGAAGTGCTGGTACTTATAATGTGGACAAAGACATCACCGTAGAGATAAGTTATCTTGGAAACCCCTCGGTGACAATGCTATAAAGATCAACGTGGATGGGGCCATTAATTTAGTCTAAGGTAAGTGCCATTGGTGTTTTGGCTAGAGATACATCGGGCATGACTCTTGGTGCTATGAATGCTAATTATGGAGTATTAGACGTGGTCATGATTGGGGTTGGCACAAAAGTTTTCGTACCAATGTTCTTGAGACTTACTCGGAAATGGCTTGCAAGATTGCTATTGATCCGATTAATTGAACTGGGAATCGGCAAGCTCTTGTTTCTCCATTCAGTCTTTAATACAGCGTGACTGGAAAGTTCAGATTATACACACTTACAGAGAGGCGAACAATGCTGCTCATTGGATAGCTAGGAAAGGCTTAGGCCGTGAGATAGGTTTTCATGAATTTACGTTCATTCCTAGTAACCTTCACAAACTCTTGTTTTTCGACTTTAGAGGAATTCCCCCTCTTTCTATTCTTAATAATAATTAAAGATATTCTACACCGAATAATAACAAATAAACAGTTGAGAATCGAGCCTACATCGATGAACGTGCAGCGGAATCAGATTCGGCAGAATATCAAGAATGTAAGCCGATGCTAGTCACCACGAACCACAAATCACTAAAAGTGTCGGGTACGTAGTGTGTATTTGCAACCTAGAGCCTACAAACGAATCTACGCGTCACGAGCAAGGAACAAAAATCTCTTTCTCTTCTAGAGAGGGGCGGTTGCAATGATAGAGGAAGAGGGAGAGAGTTTGTTTAGTTCTTATGTCTGTTTGTGAAAACTGATGGATTAGGGTTTCCTAATATGTCAATATTTATACCACTTTGGTTTCTGTGAATTGATCACAAAACCCAAACCTCAACCCAACTAAACCAGTAATTTGATAAAAAACCAATTCAATAACCACTCGAATTAATATTGATTTGGGTTCGAGTTCAGGTTCCACGTATGACCCGACATGAGCGGACCCGTTTTTCAATAATAATATAGTCGTGAGACTAGCCTAACTGGATTGACAGAATATGGTGCCACCCTAACTAAGTTGGTTTGCTAGTGGGGTGGCCTATTTAGTTAAAAAATTAATAATAAAATATTATAAGATAAGGATATTTTAATATATACTATATAATTTTTCAAAAATACTATGTATCTCAATTGTAATGCATCATAATGAATATAATATTATTATCGTGAGGGTAGAATTGAAGTATTGTGAAATATTGGATGACTCTCATTACTACTTTTATTATTATTTTAATGTATTAGATGTATCATATTGTGATACCAAGTATTGTTCATAATTTTATAGAACATAAAATGTGTCGGTATTTTACAGCAAACTAAAACAAAAGATGAACTTATTAATTTAGAATGAAGAAAATATTGTTTATTAATTTTGGCCTCACACTTTTCAATAAAGTGAGGCAAGAGAATCTATACTTAGCCAGAGTAGTCTCCGTCAAAGTTGAGGCCTTAGGCGAGATTATACCACAGGTTCATCTTCATATTATAAAATTTATTGAAAACAATTATATAAATTCCTGCCATTCCGATACTGTAAGTTGTATCTCAGCAGCAATATGGGCTAAAATTTTCATCGACTTTCTACTTAGAGCATCGACAACCACATGTATCTTACTAGAATAATATGATATAATGTAATCATAATCTTTAAGTAACTCCAACTAGTGGTGGGACTGGTCATGCTGTAGCTTGCAGAGTTGGCTGATTTTCAGTTGTCTAACCCAGAGAAATATCTTAATGTGATCCAAAGCCCGAGCGAGACGTTCAAGTACATCTAACTGAGCTATAGGCGGCGACTGAGGCTACTGAGATGTTGAAGCTACGACCTCTGGCACACCGTGTGAATCATGCTGGATGAGTTGCAATTTATGCATGTTTTCCATTGCATTTTATGTTAGTTTGCATTATAAATTGTTCTTATCCGTGCCTTTCTATGTTTTTATGCTTCTTTGGTGTTCTTAGGTGGAATATTTGTCAAACAAGAAGATCTGGAGTTGTTTCAGTTGAAAGCTGTATTTCTGCATGGCCACGCCATAGTTGACGTGTGTTGACCAAGTTTGACCACGTGCATTGGGATACATGCCACATTTATGAGCCATGTTTTGGATGTGTTTGAATGCCTCTAACTTAGTATTTCTGTTGGATCAAAATAATTAGCCTTGTTATTATTATTTTAGCTATTTTTTGGGATTTAGTTTTTCCTAATTAAGAGTTATATTTAAACTGAATTTTCTCTCTCCTCCCTCATTCTCTCATTTACGCATATTGAAGAACAACTGCCTCTCTCTCTCTCTCTCTCGTTCTTGTTCTTGAATGCATGACTTGGGCAACCATCAACTCCTCTTGATTTTAGCTTTCATATTTCGTTATGTGTAACTAAACACCTAACTAGTTGAGATATATCTGAAGTTTGATCCATCATAATTGTGAGACTCTTGTTTTATTTGTTATAAATTATTTCGACCATTTATTCAGTCTATATACCTTAGTTCCTTTATTATTATTCGTATTGATTGCGTGATTCAGCCGATTGTGTGATTGAATGAGTGATATATTGTTATTTAAGATTGATAGTGCGTCATATTAATACTAATCTAAGTAACAAGCAACGTGGATGTATGTGGTTTGGGCATTATTCATTGTTGTGAGGTTGAATAATCTAGTTTAAATAAATTACGGTGTTTTCGGTTTCACTGGCTAGGATAAAGGTCTCTTTAATTCGTACTACTGCCATAGATTAAATTTTGTCAAGGTGTCCCGGAAGTTGTCTAGTGGTAAGGAAAATAGTTTGCAGGAAGTTTTGGGGCTATTGATAAATTAAGAAGAGATTGGTTAATTAAGTGTGTCACCATTAGCTATAACTCTGTCTATTCAAATGCTTAATAATTATTTTTTGAATTGACCGATTGGACTGGACGGATGAAATACCTTGGCTAGGCTTTCTCATTATTGAATTTCTTCTCATTTTCACTACTGCGAATTATTTCTTAATTGCCAATTTTCATTTTGGTTTATTTTGATTTTTAGCTTTGCTTACAATTTTGTTGACTTTATTTTATTTTCCTGTTGCAGCATTTAAGGCCTAGGCTATCAATGTTGATCCACTACTGACTGACATACAGCTTTGGCGATCATCGCCTAGCGGTGGCCTTATGTCTTTGGTGACATCGAAGCATATTTACAGACAACAGACAAATAGAGCGTACATGCAAATTTCAGAATGTAGATAATTGCCACAATACCATGGTAATACTCAAAAGAATATACAAAGGCAATTCAGACTAACTCAATCAAGAATACATTTGCTCCACAACCGACATAGAGTTACAAAACCTAATGCTCTAATACCACCTTTGTCATGACCCAAGATCAGACCATGACCGGCGTACGAGGCGAATCAAACCTTAGGCCTAGCCCATCCTGCACAAGCCTTGGATGGTTAGAACATCTACCCAATTTGTTTTATCAAATCATTTATTAATCAAGTTGTTAATCATAAGTTAATGACATATGATAAAATATATAATATTTAAATGTTTGTTAGTAAAATCTAGATAACAAAAATAATGATCAATACACAGTAATCCATTAGCATCCTGGTGTGAAGTTCTAACACAAAAATGCATAGAGCCCAATCGAAAATGCACTCACTATCATAATGGAATGCCTCACTGATAATAGGTTGTCGGACGATTGTTGGTAGCAAAAACACCTGAAATGTTAGCCATAAAAGAGGGTGAGAATACTCAGTGAGGGACAACACTCTAAAGCGACTCAAGGTCCTCACATAAAATCGTTTTGAAAACAGTTCGAAAATACCACATACACGTATATACTTATATAATATTAATATACACGCATATATACTAATATTAGTTCGAAAACCCTTCTCAAAATATTTCGAATAGAAGGCAAACAACATGCAATCAAATGTAATAATTAATATATTATAATAATGAATATATTAGAAAAACAGACAATTGACCAGAAGCAGACATAATAAAACATGTGGACTGATGCCATCGAAAGCAGACAGAATCATGTGTGTCTGACAAAACAGTAGTATACCAAAGACTATGTTTTCCCCCATACCGTAGGTGGCTCAAGTCAGAATAATATATACAAATATATAATAAACAAACATGCATACATAGTAGATAATTGATTTTATAAAATATATATAATTCCAAAAAAAATTATTTCTTTCAGAAAATATAGTATATTTCAAAATAGATTTAATTATTACAGAAATCTCACATAACTTAGATTTTAGGATTTTCATTCCATTAATTAGTCTGTATTACATGCAAAGGTCTGAGCACAACAAAAGCAGAATAATTTCTACAACATAGTCTATGTGTTTAGAATATCATCCAACTCACCTTAATGTCAAAGCAGAATACCTAGTCACACAGCACTAGTGGATGGTTGTCACCTCGGCAAGAACATGAAGCTGAAAACAAACATATCAAAACGGAATAAAAAATACGGTATTATGGCAAGTGTAAAAATGTATTAAATGCATATGCATGACTCAAACCCCAAATGATGTCTAAAAACCTATTTCAATCGAGAATCTAACATATCCTTCGATAATCGAACACTTTGTAAAATTACAGTTTAATCCCTCAACTTTATCAAATTACACTTTAGTCACAAGGTCATGAAAAATTATTATTCACTCCCTAAAATTTTTGAATTTACAAATAAGTCCTCCAAATATTTCATACTCACATATCATACCTCAAACAATTGAAATATTATAATTTAGTCCCTACTGCAAAAATCTTTTCAAAAACTCAGCAAATTCATACAACCTGAAGCATTCTACTCCCACTCACCTAAATCACCTCCAAATATGATGAAATACATGAATCCATAAATCAATTTCACCAATCAAACACATTATCATACAAAATCCCAAATTTGCCACACCAAACCATAACTCATTCACAACCATCATCAATCCTCTTCTTCCAACACAAACCCATACATTTCCAAGTTCAATCCACCAAGATCTAAGAAAAAAAACTCAAATCTAACAAAAAATTCGTTCAAAATTGAATCCCTAACAAAACCCAATATAAAATGCCCAGAACAACATCCTATGCATCAACTAATGAATCTTGCATGAAATGGAAGTTAAAAATAAGTTAGAAGTGTAATCTTACCTCAAATTGATGAAAGGAATGAAGGAGAGGCAATGGGAGGTGAAGAGAGACAAATTTGAGAGTGAAAATGTTGGTTGAGAGGTGTAAATGACAAACCAAAGTCGGGTGAGGGGTATTTATTAGCCTCTCACCCAAAACACACCATTTCACTTAAATTCAGCACTGAAGGCCCCGTTACATGCAAAAAGGGAGTTTACACATGCAAATAGTACTTTTATGTGCGTGAATAGTACTTTTACGTGCTTAAGTGGCTTCAACATCTTTTGTAAGTGAGATTCGGTCCCAATAAGCAAGGAATGGTAATCCAAGCGGGGGGTGAATTGGTTTTTAGAAAGCTAAAAAACTTTGTTGAAAATATTTTGCAAACTAAACAAATAACAAAGTTTCTTTCAAACCAAAATCAAAGTGTAAATGCGGAAGCAACTAAAGATCCAATCAACACTCAACAATATAAATCAAATGTAAAATAAAGAGAGAAAGAAATCAAAGTCTAATATTTATACTGGTTCGGTCCTCCTAGACCTACATCCACTCCTCTAGATCCACTAGAGAATTTCAATATACTAACTCCTCACTTCCGAGTGGAAGAAATCGTTTACACTACTTATTTTTACGGAATCAATAAGTAAACCGTTACACCTTATTGTTGCGGCTCAACTAGAAAACCGTTTACACCTTGTTTTAAGGACAAAAAAAGAAATCCAAACCTCTAATATTTGCGGACTTAACTAGAAAACTGAACCACTGGTTTTTACGGGCTGAACTAGCAAATCGAACCATTAGGTTTTGTGGGCTAAACTAGCAAATCAAACCACTAATTTTTGCGGGCTGAACTAAAAAACCAAACTACTTGTTTTTGCGGGATCAACAGGTAAACTGTATCACTAGTTTTCTAAGACTCATTAGCAACTACTCTTGTTTTTCTAAGGTTCAACAAGAAAATCTATCTACCCCAAGTAAACAACTTTGCTTGATACAAAATCAACCCAAACATATAACAGATTTAAAGCTCACAACAACCCAGAAATATGATTGCAAGTGAATGGCTCAAATGGGTTAGAAGGGTAGAGATGAGAGAGAAAATAATTGGAAAGTTTAGCAAATGTCTCTCTTGCATCTTTTTTGTCCAATGACGTCTATTTATAGTCACTTGAAAGAATATAGCCATTGGAGCCTCAAAGTAGCCATTGTGATAGAATGAAGAATTATGTTTTAATAAAACATCACCTTCAACAACGTGTGTTGTACATCATTTACGTGCGTTGTGATTTAGTCCAACTGAGTTCAGCGTGTCTTGATAACACATCTACACGCTTTGCAAGAACTTCAGTAGCCACTGTCTTTAGAGAGTTGGCATCTACGTTCCTTAGTCACCTTCAACCTGAGTTGTTGGATTCATCTCAAGATCGTACCTTTGATCCACGTCAGCGTGTCTATCACGACCCAAAATCGGGTCGATGACCGACATACCAAACGAATCGTCTATAGGAGTCCGACCTGTCTCGCATAAGAAATATAAGTAGTAAAATAAATATCATAAATCAAATAATGAATATATCCAAAAATACATCATGAGTATAGAATAACAAATACAAATGGCAAAACTAATAGCCTAACAGCATCCCGACGTCAAGTTCTAATAATACAAACGAAGAGCCCGGACAAAAGGGCATCACTAACCAAAAGACGCCTCACTGGTGGTCAAGATGCAGAACGGTTACCGAAGCCAAAGTCTGTGCACCTGAGTTATATGGATCAAAGTAGACAGAAAAATAAAAGGGGTTAGGGCCCAATGAGGAATAACACTCCAAATTGTCTCATGTGTACCTCACAAAAACTGTTTTGAAAATATTTTGAAAATACTACAAGGAGATATATATATATATATATATATATATACATAATAGTTTTTTGAAAATTCATTTCACAAAGGTTTGCAACCAAGCATTCAACAGGCACATAGGCTTTAAAATCGTTTTTCAGATTCAAATCATAATTTCTGAGTCAAAACTCATATCAATACATGGGACTAAAACAAAGATGTGCATCCAACACTAATACAAGGTGATGTGGACTCTGCCACAATCCATAACTAATCATGTGTTGGATCAGAACACATGGTTACCGACAACCATGGTAGCTGGGCTTTCTCAAAGCATTGGTATATCAAATGTCACATTTTACTCCCATAACAGAGGAGTCCCATATCAAAATCAAATCATATTAATACATATTATGAAATAAAATGCATGCATGACAGCATCAAAATCAAAGCAGATATATATAATACATATAGATCAGTTCAGAACGTAATCCTAATTAAACATATAACCAGTTTATTATTAGCCAATCATCATATTAGTCCAATTTCAAGCCCCACTCGTTGGTGGCTGGTCTCGCTGACAGGAACATGAAACTGAACAATAAATATATGTCAACACATATATCATAGACAACTCAAAATGCGGTATTATGGTGGTACCAAATGCATGATATGCACATGCAAATGCGGACCCTCAAAGATCTCAAAAATCCATAATATATGCAAAATTACAGTTTGTTCCTCGACCAATTTAAAATTTACCATTTAGTCCCTGAAATTTGGCAAATTAAGAAATGGTCCTCAAAATGTTCCAAATATAGTATTAAGTCCATAGTACTACAACATTCACTAATTAATCCTCAAAATTCCAAAGATTATTAATTAGGCTACCTAATTCTACCAAATTGCATTTAACTCCCTAAATGCACAAGATCACATTTGGTCCTCCAAAGGCAAATTATCCAAATGTTCCAACTTTCGATTCAACTGATAGAAATTGATTCCAATCACCCACATTGGTCAATATCGACCTCCTAAGCATGAATATATAATCCTTTTCAAGAATTAAACTCAAAATCATAAAGAAATCACAACAACAAATTCAGATTTCTTGGACCTATTGAAATAAATCATCAAATCACAACACTCAACACAAATCCAAGTGTTTCTAACTCCTATCAATTAAGATACAATAGAAACAACTCAAATTCTAACAAGAAATCCACCAAAATCTGAAACCTTAGCTCAAGAACAACCCATTTCGTTCAAACAAAAAACCTCCAAAACTGAACTTAGATCCTTGCATCTCGTGCCTCTAACAACCATAATCAACCAACAAACAACTTCTATAGCAATAGAAAATAAAATTCAAGCTAAAGCCCCAATCTCGTTCAAACCCTAGAATGGGTGAATGTGATGTAAGAACAACCAAAA